>PNEQ01054391.1:0-33658 GCA_003012365.1 Medauroidea extradentata
CGCCGGAAGTGGTAAATGTGCATTGTTGACGGTAATTTCGGTGTCTGTAGGTACGCTCTGCCGGCCGACTGGCGTGTTTGATAGGAGGAAATGTAATAAAATATATTTCTTAGTATATTTTATGCCCTGCTCACAGGGCCCCATCGAAACTTTAGGTAGGGCCTAGGCCCACCCGGCCCTACCTGTGCGCACGCCTATGGGTGAGGAGCCAGGCTGCCACGCCGTCCAGAAGCCGCACCTGCTCCTTCCAATAGAGACGAAATATACACATTTTAGTTTTATTTACATATAGGCTTAACAATAACATTAACTATTGCTTTCTCAGTATAGTTCTATCGGCTTCGTGACATGATGCCGAGGAGAATGAATGGTCGCATGGCCGGTTAATTTTGATATTCAGAAATTATCCTGATTGATTGCTACTGCTGCCGATACGTGGTAATGAAAATCACTGTGCACGTCACACATGGCTACATACTTAGCACATTCTCTTTTTAAATTATTCCCTCAAATATTGTGTAATTCCCAATAAATCAGAGCAGAATACTGATTTCATGAGGATTTTATGTCTGGTGTACGAACTCGTCACATCTTTTCCTTCCTACATCAACCGGGGACGTCAGATACAGCCGACAGACTAAAAATAAATACATCCGCTTGTCCTGGTTTTTCATTATTCCATTTATGGAATTTTATGTTGTGTACGTATTATGTTGACTAACGCATACTCCGCTTATTTATGGTTTTCCATTATCTGTATAGTTTTCTTTGGCAGTCCTCTATACCACAATAATTGAGTGTGTCCAAGAAACGAAATCCAGTTAAAGGAAAGTGTTTCTAGATATGACGAATTCGTAGACCAGACTGTTTTCCTCTACAGTTACGGTTAGAATTAAATATTCTTAAACGTCCGTTCGACTAATATGTATGCACAACACGGGGAAAAAATATTCTGTGGCAGTTACAATACTTACCCAGCAAAATTTATTTTGTGGTCATCACAAAATCATTTTGTTAACATTTTGTGACAACCACAAAATTATTTTGTGGTTGCTACAAAATAATTTTTCAGTGAAGACCTACAAATTTTTTTGTTTAGTAAACAGAGCAAATGGACTTGCAGATCCCATTTCCAAGGGCACTTCCAGCCATTTTGAATCTAATTTGTACCCATCAAGTGACACCTTGCACCATAATTCCACTAACACGGAACCTGACAGATTTTGCACTACACCTATAACAAAACTAAGTTCAATCGGCACCCTGAGATTCGATTCAAATCTTCCATTTTTATTAAAGATCTTGAGTGGTCTCGTTTATTTAAAAAAAAAAATCTGAAAGCTATTTCTAATATTAATGAAACGCGTTATAGTAATTGAGCGAACTACAACCCCGCTAATGATGCTGGTCCAGGCCCTGTGATCTAGAGAAATCACTGCATACAAGCAGGAATGCAGCCATAATTCCATTCTGAATCCCGAAATCTGAGTAAGTATTCTGAAATATCTCATGTCTGGTGTGTGTATATTCGCCCACTGGGTGTGCGTACTTTGAGCGGTCGAAGCCTGGAAGAACGGGAGCGCTAAGGACAGCACAGCACGCTTATTATACTTCATCCTAGCTCCCCGGCGAAAGAAAACTTAACTAGCGTGCATTCGTCTCGCCGAAAGCCTGCCTATATGACACTCAATGGCAACCCTGCCATTTTGCGACGTTATATGAATATAGGTGCATTGTTCACACATACCTTCAAGAAGATTCTGCGCCTAGATTTCCATGCCTAGAAAGGGCCGCGAAAACACTTACGCCATCTTCAGCCGCTATATAATCTGCTTTAACGAGTAGTAGTGAACCTTGAATGGACACACACCAGCAGAATGTACCTTCATTATCTGTCTTAATATTTGGAATCAAGACATTTATTTTCCTGTGGAAGGTCATGGACATAGTACAAACAATATAAGTCGAACAATAGGCCTACCAACTATACAAGAATTACGGAACTATGTTCTGCCTTGTCGATGCCCTACAACATAATTGAAATTTCGTATGCCAACTAAAAGCATAAGTTCCATTATTCCAAGATTTCGGATACTGACCCCCCTTAAACATGTTTCACACGTCCACAGACTGTACAGAGCAGACTGTTCAGGATTTTCAGTAAACCCATTATTCAGTGCTCATGTATAATCGTATCTGAAGAGACAGAAAATTCCAGAGGAGTTCTACTTCCTTTACCTTCATAAACTCGACCAGGAAAAATTCAGCCTTCTAATTGTCTGTTCGATTTGTGTTGTCCGAATCTTTATGAACTGTGGACGTGTGAGAAATTGTCTAGGAATGAAAATAAAAAGGATCGAAAGGGATTTGGGGGGTGGGTGCATCTGAAGGGCGCCATGGGTGCGGGGGTGCGAAGACATAGTGAGGGGTGCACAGGGTAGAAGGGTTGGCACCAGCTGTAGCTGATGGGGTGTCGGCGCGTGTTACAGCCGCTAACAACCCTCTTACACTGCGAGCACCTCTTTACGTTCTACGCCGCAACATCCGCCAACACTGTTGAAAATATCCGTAAATGTACGCAACATTACATGGAGACTTCACATTATTTAACGGAAACCTTGCACATATTTTTGGCCTTTTTCTTCCTTTCTCCACTCTTCAAGTTTTATACCCTAACTAGCAGAGCCCGACAGACATTGCCCTACCAGTGTACGCCTATGTATAAAAATGTTTGTTGGTCGAATTGCGAACCCCTTCCCCCTCCTTTTATGTTAACTATGCCTTAAATTAATTTGCTACAGCGACATGTAGCGGCGAGTTATTAAACGAATATTGTTTCAATATTCTCAATGTTCAAATATCTGTGTGTACCAATTTTCACTGCCATCAGTTGAAAGACATAGAAGTTTATGCACTACAGTGTCTTCTAGTAGAGAGTTGACGAGCTAAAGTAAAACAGATTGTATATAAACCTTCATCATGAAACATAATACAAACGATGGCAGTTAACTGACCTCACACATACATATAATTACATACACATATATTATATACACTGAATATTTTACCCTGGCGAATCGTCGTGGCGGTGAAATGCCAATTGGCATATCTGGGTTTCGCAAGAAAGTGCTTATTGTGTGCTCAGACAAATGTTGTCCCCAAACTAGTAACATCTGCCAGGTTTTTCTTTTGAGAAACAGTTTCCAAAAATACCAACGTACTGCAACCTATTCAATTAAAAATTACAGGTTGCCTAAGAATTTTGAGACACGGCATTGTCTTTCTGCTGTAGACAACAAGACTGACACAAGTCTGGTCGCTCTTTGACCACTGTTTCCAAGTAGACAACAATCGTATGGTGAACAGTTTTCGAATAATCTTGTAACGGCCGGAGCTGCGCACATTGCTCGGTGGACTTAGCAGGCAGCCATGTTAGAAGGCTATGACACATAATTCAGCAATTAAAGCATCATTTTAAAATTGTAATTTTCACTAAAACCATCACAAAAATAAAAAACAGCTAACTTAGACGAATATCTTACCATTTTTCTGAGACTTAAGTTTTTCTCGGGTAACGCATTTCTGAAAAAAAATCTCTGCCACCACATCTCGTACCTTCAACTGTGGCGGAACAGATTCTGGGTAAATGTTTGCTTACAAAGTTGTCTAATACAGTTACTTAGGAGAGTTGTCTTGTAGTTTTTTCCATTTTTACTTTCAAACACATGGATATGTAAAATTGTGTTTTACCGTATATGTACCTACCACACACTTAACGAGACCAGCTTCCCTGCGCTTCAAATGCGTTGCAGTGAGCTGCGAATATTCTTCATTTTGACGAAACTATTTAGCGAGCATTATATCTGTATACCAACGAAAAGCGCGGACACTTGTAACTATGTCGCTATAGTTAAAAAAAATTCGGCACGTTCAACAGAAACAGCATTTTTGGGCCTCTTAAAATGGCCAATAAAAGGCTTTTTCCACACTGTCGTATCTGTAATAATATCAACCGAATTCGAAAAATACAAAACTAGAAATGAGCGTTAAACTTCGAACTATGCTACCTACAAATAAAAAATTTGGTCACCACTTAAAGTCCCATAAGAAAAAGAATACCAGTAAAGCACTGCACATCAGCTGAGTTGCTTGCGGCACCTGTACCACTCAATCGATTTTCTGCCTCACACACAAACACATTCTATATAGGGAGGACTCTTAAGTGGGAGATAGACAAATTTTATTTATCGAGTTTCTGCAATAACGTCTGTTTTAAAGTAATTTTGTTAAATGTGGGAATGTTGATGCATATAAGGTATTTATAATTAATTTTGGAGATCATAACGCAATGATTCTACATGACAAATTACTAAAAGATTCCATTACTAATGTCAAGAAGTTTATCAAAAATATAGCCTATGTCTTGTTAAACAGAACATTTTGATAATAGAACTTTAATAAATTATATGTACAGAAAATACACTCCCCATTAATGCTCTTCTTTCTACAGTGGTTACCTCGACTCGCGACAAGGTCAGACTGGCCCCAGAGTCTATCTAGGCTGGCCCAGATATATGTGAGAGAATTACACACCTGATACAAGAGGATAAATGTGCGGTTCCGTTGTGTGTGTCTCTCCCTCTAGGCTACGAGAAGAGCATCACATCTTCCCTCCGCATCAATCATTTACGGTTATGAACTACAAGATGACGCAGTCACGCGAGCACAGAACACATACTTCGGTAAGGCTATGTTTTAGTCGCCATACTAAATATTATTATTCTTCGCTTTTTTTTTTTTTTTAATTCTGAGGAGAAATCTGTTAAATCGGCGTCTATGCCGCAAATTCTATCTACTTTGTACTATAGTACAAGTATGGCAATATATCTAGTAATGTATAGTTAGGTCTTAATTAGTTCGGCAAATTATGAATATAAAAAATTTTACCACACATTGCAGCGTAATTATATGTTAACAGCTACATCGCAAGGTCTGTACTGTAGCGAAATGTAAATAGAATTTGAGGTATAATCACATATTTAACATTTTTCTTCTTAGAATTCCAAAAAATCTAAAAATAATATAATTCAATATGGCGACTGAAACCGAGCCTTGAGGTGACCGTCTGTTCAAGTCGCCGAGAGATGTGCAGAGCTTTGGCCGTTACTTGATTGTTCGAATTTTCTGCTCAACGTACATGATTGTCCGTTTAGGAATAGCATTTAAAAAACGTTACACCTATGTATTCCCATTCAAATTTCAAAACTGTATCCTGTTTCCCCTTACGAAACTATTTTAGTTCTCATAGTTTTCTCATAACGGGGTGTCAAAGTCAACATTTGACCGTTACTCTGCCCTGCAAACCGTGAAAACCAACCGACCTATTTAAACAAAATAATTCACTGTGAACTTACATACCATGATATATGCAATACAACATTAAAAAAAAAAACGTAACATTTAAAATTTTAAAAAAAATCGTTAAAGTACAGAAAAAAGTTGCAAATTCTGTATTTTTTTAAATACAAAAACAGTTTGTGGAATTTTTTCAAAAGATTCATTACGTAGCCCATAGAATTTCACTGTGAATTAATTCACGTATGCAAGTTAATTGGTTTTCGCTAATTTGCATGGCAGCTGAACATGCAAATTTTTACTTTAATGCACCGTTAGGAGAAAACTACGCCAGCTAAAATTATTTGTTATGAGGAAACTGCACTCGCAAGTATCGTCTACCATATAAGTATAACATTATGACTTTATCGTACTTTAACACCCTTAAGCCTTCCCAGGTCGCAGGACAGCACCCGACTGTGCAGAACAGCTGCCGATAGAATTTTATTAAAACTCTGCTGAGTGTGCGTAAGCTATGTCTGCTTACGAACAGCATTCAAAACTAGGTCTCAGTCACAGTACAGGATTATTTAAATTTTTCGCTTTTATGAAATTCTGAGAAGAAAAAATGTGCGATTTGCGATTAACACGCAAATTACATTATATTATACTAATCAGTCCGGCATTTAACACCCGACCTAAAAAGAGGGATGTTCCAAGTTTAACGTGTGTGTCTTGTCTGTGGCATAGTAGCTCCTAAACGGACGAACCTATTTTGATTTAGTTTTTTTTATTGTTTGAAAGGTCACTTAATTGTGAGAGTTTTTTTTTCCTATGAGTCAAGAAAAGGCATTTGATGATGATCAGCTCTTTTCTAGTTGTTGAAGGGATGTGAGCAACTTCCACTGGTCTGATCGATTAGAAATGTAGTATCCTGTGACTTCAATGATAGTCACCTTGACCTGATGCTGCATCATCATCTGGAATCTGCAGGATACCCAACTGCTCACCAACTTACAGTTGGAGGTTTATTTTAAATTTTGAATATAAGTTTTATTATTTTAATTCATTATTTGTATGACCGACTGCAGCCTAAATGTGCGTTAGATGTTTGACTGCCATGCCTGCATCGCAGCGCAACGTAAATAGAATTTCCGCCATAATTACAAATTACGCATTTCTCTTCTCGGAATTTCAACAGGAACGAAAAATAAAATTACTATGGTGAATAAAACCAAGTATTAAAGAACGTAGCACGTATGTTTACAAAAAAGTGGAGGACCTTGGAGGCAGAATGCACATCAGTTAATGACTTGCGTTTAGAGGCTACGATGAAACGTGGTACGAGCTCTGTACCGCCCTCGGCACTTCCGCACTTCTAAGCCTCGAATGCACAAAGAAATCCTCTTTGGTGGACCATCTTAAGAGAGCGTGGTGCATATGTTAACACCAGAAACGTTTACTGAAATGAGCAATTAGTTAAAATGTCCATGACTACAAACCAGCTATCATAAAATTTTTGCGAGCGTTTGAAGCATACATGTTGATCTAATGTTATTATGACGAAATATTTATGACTACGTAATTATTTACTCCGACGTCAGAACCAGATAGCATGCTAAAAGAATGCATCCCAATGGCAAACACTTTCTTTTTCATCAAGACAAAATATTTTTTACTATTATTTTATACTGATGTTACTTTCCTGCGAAATTCCACAGATGATTTTAGGGTAAACGCAGGTCAACTTTCATTCCGATAAATCTTACCTCGGGATTAAGCATTCAGTAAGCTTGGTGCCCTTTCTGATATATGTATCGAGGAAATGCGTACACGCGTGACGTGCTTTAGTCATTGTCGTGTACCCATTACAATGGGTTATAAGTAGAGATGGTGAAATCTCGCGAATTCAATTACCTGCATGTTAGAATCAAATATCCTATGCATACTCAAGCCCTGTCTATTCATTAATTGTCTGCTGTTCCACTGCGTAGCAGTTAGTGGACAGATAGCCCGGACTTGAGTATGTATAGGATATTTGATTCTAACATGCAGGTCATTGAATTCGCGAGATTTCACTACTTCTAGTTATAAGTAATTCTGACGTGTCAGTCAATGAACGATTGCGGTTGGTCTGAAAATCTTAAACCAGTGACCAATCATCGTCCCATCAGTTAAAACCAAATACGTTACACAGTTTTAGAAAAGACTGCGTAAGTTTAGCGAGTTACCGCTCAAGTCTGTCTACAAGTTGAAGAGGAATCGTTCGCCTGCTGTATAACTATGTACACATTTCCTCACGTTTATATGAATGTTCCTTCATAAAAGGTAGCAGCAAAGGGACTGAGAAATCAGGATTCCAACGGTTCGTCCAGAAATACAAGTAAAAAACGCCGAATGGTTCGGCATCCTGGTTAGAAGAATTCTTGATTAACATTCCAACGCAATTGCCCAATGGAAACGTACATGCAGAATTCCAAAGGTTATTTATACGTACATCCTGTCTATAGATCGTTCGGAATAAAGGCAGCACTAAAAATTAAACCTTTGAAAAATACCACTAGCCGTTACTACAAATAATAAACATAATCTACAGTTGCCTTACTGATGTACGGTTGGTAGTGAACTTACGCAGTATAATTCCTATGTAAATACAATAATATTGAACTAAAATCGGCTGTACTTGTAATACATTTCTTTTAAGAAACCGTATTACTGCTCACTTTATCTTACACGCGCAAACATAAAGTGAAGTGTCCCAAGAGGTTAGACATTTCCCGCCGTTTGAGTTTGCATGCGGAAAGATACGAATTTACTGAAAATAGAACTTTGGCAGGGCTTTTTTGAGTGCTCACTTTATGCTGAACCGCCTATACTTACAGTTCTGACGCACAGCTTACTCATCTCAGCACTCCACTGCTTACCTGCAAAAAAAAAAAGAACAAAAAAAAAATTAATACGAAATTCTTACCAGGAAACTCAAGACAAATACATTCCCAAAACAATACTGACTTAGTAATTAGCATCGAGTACGTGTAGGTACATGCATTTCGTAGTACCGCACTCCCCTAGCGAGTTCAATAAACGTATTTCAATTTATACAACATACAGAGAAGTCCAAAGCTCCAAGAAATCTTGGTAGGAAGTGTTCTTAAGAGGACGTGGTACGTAATTCAACGCCAAAAGCATTAATATATACTTGTTGGTTTCTTGAATTTTGCGAAAATTAAACAATAGTAACCCTAGACAATAGTTTTAGCCAACGTTTTAAACAAAATTGTTTCCAGTGTTACAAACTTCTGAGGCACAATCTCTGACGCCAGAACCTCATTCATTTAACTGCGGCGCAAGAGATCACGCGTAACGAATTAGTAATTCTGGAAAAATATTCTCATAAAGTGGGCAAATACCATTATCTAGGATTGTCATTGAGTATTTTATCCCTATTGGCAACGAAAAAAGCGTAGAAATCAATTGATGTTTTAGCGTTTATTTATCTACCACTCACTCGTGTCATATTAATTAACTTCTGATACAGAGGCGGGCAAACCTATTTTATGATCCCAGCATTTTTGGACTTTCATATTTGTAAATTATTTACATTATATCATATAGTGCATTATGTTAGGCCTACTAGGTACGTAACGAATCTTAATTTACACTAGACATATTATAACTATCATAAAATAAATCGTACCAAAAAATTAATGTGCTAACAAATATGTCGACACTTCGAAGAAAGCAAGTACAACGTTCCAATATCACACCCATCAGTATAGTTTGCACGATCGCACTGGATTGTAATTATGACTGCATAATTATCGGCAACGAATATAAATTCTTGCCCACTCCTCTTGAAGGCACGCTACCAATTATTACCATCTGCTCGGAGGTGATTACATGTAAACTGACAGAGGATTCACAGTCGAACATAACATTCCCAGCGTTTGGGTTCTTTACCGTGTTGGAGAATGTAACTGTCACTCAATTCAAATTTATGTGCAATGGAAGGCATCACCTTAACAATGCTTCTGATTTCTTAGTAACTATAACTATACAATTTAATTATTACTCTTCTTCATGTCTTTTTTGTGCTTTTTATTCCTATTTATTTTATGCTTTAATAACATATTTGAAAAGGTTTGTTCAAATACTTAATGTAAGCAAAAATTCCGTTAGTATTACACATTTGATTCAATGTCAACTTAAAATGTGATAAAATAGAAACCAGAAATATGGTATGCGAGAATCACGCTAATGCCACCAAAATAGAAGTGCGAAGTTTCCAACATTAATACAACGTACCATATATGCTTTTCATTAAGGATGCATTATTTCACGCACTGTAACTGGGCAGTCGAGATCCAAGTCGGAAGATATTGGCTATCGTTTTCCTTCGCAGCTGAACCACAACTTGTAACGCGCAGTGGGTGACTAAAAAAAAACAGACGTGGAGCCATCACTGACAAACTGGATGGCATTAGAACTAACGTAGCGCTGCAGCAGCAGCCAATTAGAGAGCGAGTGCATCGTGTGTGAGACAAGAGAGTGTGTTTCACAATATACATCCCTGAAACAACGAAATACTCCACGTCATCTCTCCAGTCTGCTGATTAATTGCTCGGCAGCGAATGACTCGCTCGAAACTTCGCCAATTATACATTGTAAAGCAGTGTGGCCTTGAAGAACAAGAACTCTTGTCACAGGATGGATTAATTACCCAGTCTCATTTCCGCAAAGCTCTATAATAAATTACTTTCCATTACGATAATACAAAGCAGCACAAAGTTTGCGAACTGGGAACAAAATGGAACCGCAAAAATGTCTACTCTTTTTTTTTTCCAGCGTCAGACAATTCTTTCTTTTCAGACACTACGTAAAAACACTTTTAGTGAGAACACAATACGAAAACCATCCCCTTCGTCACACACCCCTTTCCACACACTTGATTTCCGCCGACGAGAGAGGACAAAAAAATTAGGGCCTAGTGTGAAACGTAGGCGGAAAAGAAAGAAGAGAACGAGGATAGAAAAAAGGGCCAGCACTTTAACGGCAGCAGTCTAACAGGGCAATTAATTTATCAGAGTCGAGAAACAAAAGATAGGGCTTACAGGATGGCGCCCAGCTCTATTTATTTCCCTTTCAACTTAGCGCCGGAAAAAAATACGGTATCGTCTCTCTGCAAACTGCTGGGTTTCCGCGACTAGAACTATATATACAGCGTGTCTCAGAGTGCAGGATCTAGAGTCTTCGCTGGAGCCGGAACATAGCAGCCACAACAAGAAGTCCCTCTTTATGGTACGACATATCGTCAAATTCAAGAGAACATGACAACTACGATTGTTTACGTTTGTTTGTTTAAGTACGGGACGAATAACGCTCAGTTTGAGATAAATGCGAAAAACTCTGCAATGTTTTTGCGGTATGCATTTCCGACACAGTCTGTCCCATAACAAGTTAAACATAACCAAACGTAAAACATAATTCCATATCACCAAGCTGAATTTTCTGATATTTCAGAATTACTTATTGCGACTATATTTTGCACTACAATGACACAAATATGCATTAATAAACTTTCCCTTGACACAGCGCAAATTTTTCCGCGTCTAAAAGAATATTTGTTTAAATACGAACTACTGCGAAGTATCTTTGCTACAAAGAAAATTTTAGTTAAAAACAACAATTGCAAGAACCGTGTTAAGTAATCTTGATATAAAAATTGTTTTGTTTTATTAATTTTTTACACAAGCTTCTTGCTGAAAATTTTAGAATTATAGTTACAATGAAAATAAGTTTCTCAAATAACAAATTATAGGGACAAAAATTTGCAACGCCTAATATAATTTTTTTCCATTGCTGTAAGACAGTATTTCTTTATGGGAAGCTAGGCAGCCTCTCAATTAATTATATTTATAATTTTTGTTGCAAGTAATTTTTCTGTGCAGAGGCCGTAATGAAATTAATCGAACGATCAGGTCTGCATTCTTAAATAACGATTCTAGGACTAATTTCCTAGCGAGTCCATTGATTTTAGTTGGGTGTATGCTGCCGTATACACGCACATTTTGACAACGCATGCCAGTTTTTTTTTTTCATGGGAGGAAAATGCAGATACTATCAATATTTAATCAAATATCCTTAACCATACACTAACTGTTATGCCAATATACTATCGGACAAAACTTCCCTCACTGTGGGTGTTAAAGCCATACTCCCCTGTTCATACGTGTTTTTTTTTTTTTTTTTTTTTTTGTTTATTTAACGAGAGCAGATGCCACAGTTTTGTTTTAAATTATGTTTTGTCATGAAAGTAATTTTTTCCAAGACTCGAAATTACACGGTTTTGACTAGTTAGTCGATCAACAAAAAATCCGTTATTTACACGTTTAGCTAAAATAATAGCATTTACTGACTCGGAAAAAAATTGCTAATATGAAGGAAACCATAATGAACGAAACTACCAAACAAATTTCATATTTTCTCTCGTTTAGGTTTAGAAATAATCGCTAAAACAGAGAGTGGAGCATGGCCTGAATCGGTTCACAACCATGCAATGGCGATGAAATGTGATGACCAAGTTGTTAATGTAAATTTCTTACTAAAATTGACAGCAAATTTTACATTGGCTAAGAGCCATATCTATAAACGGCTTTCGAATGACAACCAACTGCTATCCCCATAAAGAAAGCATTGGTAAGCAGTTGTTAGTCATTCTAAAGAGGTCTATAGTTTCGGCCCTTAGTAATTAATATTTTACATATGAAAATCACAACGGAATTCCCACCCAGGGTTACAAAGTGCAGGGTGGGAGAAGGCCGGGGTGAAGAGTGAGCATGCTGCTCGACAAGCTATGACATGTATAATACCTTCCCGCCCGTAGTTTTCCACCTGGCGTAATATTACTCTTCACGCGCGCTCGTTGCTCATGCCTCTCGTAATGTAACCCAGAGAAACAAACAACGAACATATAGTTACCTCGTTGAACCTCCTAGTTTTTCTGAATCATATTCATTTAATTCAGACAGCCAGAAAGGTAATTTCAGAAATAGGTATTTTCATATTCCCACACTTACCGTCGGAATTAAAGTACCGGGTTATCACGCTATCGGTGTTTTTCCAACACACTGAATTTGGTCCCAGGTATCATTTGCAACGTTCCAGAGTTATATGGTTTATTTTTATTTTTTTATTTTTTTCATTCGGTACATTTCAGTGAGTGAAATGTTGACATTAGGAGTGCCTGATGTCTCCAAGTCTAAGCCGAAGGGCGCAATAATCGTATAAGGAAGGTCGTTAAATGAAATGCCTGGGGGGGAAGCAATTAATTCTACAGAACAGATAACTTCTCAAGACTTGCGAAGTGCTGCAGGTACTGGGCTTTAAAGGCACTGACAATAAATCTAGCGAGTAGCCAAAGGCACGACCAGGGAACTTACACACCAGCCACCCCCAGTAGATGCACGCGAACCTGCAGCCGTAATCCCAGCCAGTTGTAAATCCACGGCTAACTGAGGGGCGGCCCAGGCCCAACCCCATACCTTCGCCCCTACCATATCACCCTTCAGGCTGTAGTCCCAACGGAAGCGATCAATCGCCGGCGCGTAATCCAATTAATCGGAGCGGCGAGGATACGTCCGGCCACCGCTATAAAACAGCTGTGCAGGGCGGCGTGGGCGAGGCCTCGGGCACGCCGGCCTATCAGATGGCCCGCATCCGCCCGCTGGCTACGCCTTCATCCCAAGCCCCGCCCCCTTTGTACATCTGACCACACCGCCTTGGGCTTGTTAGCCACAAGCCACTATTTCCAATTATCAAATGGAACTATTTCGCACGATTGACTGACGATTTACCGAATTGAGATAATACGGTCGACCAATACTAGAACATTTAGAGTTGGACTATAAATATAATTACTAGAGCTACTATTTTATGGCGATAAGATTTTTGTACCATTTGGTTTTAGTGCCTTACGTGCAAATCTGCATATCTGCTTCATGGTCAGTGATAGGATGTTTTAGTTATCACTTGACAGTCATGTGGTGCTACAATTGCTGTGACCACGTAGCCTAACGTGTAGAAATTATGATGCAATGTCTAATGAAAGTTTATATCTTGCTTTCACGAATCACTGAATTTTCCCACGCCCACACAATCCCACGCCGACAGGTTATTCAATGGAGCAACTCGATTGGACGTTACGTATCTCCCATCCTACGCATCATCGAACATCGGAACGCAGCCGTCGAAGTTTGCATCGTACAAGATGACTCCATGGAATGGAGAGATCGGAACAGAAGAATATTTTTTTCCGACGCAGACTGCAAAACGCATGCTGCACTGCAATTTAGTTTGAAAATATTTCGCACACTTCGCTAGAACTTGGTTATTAATTTCTTTTCAGATGTGTATGTATGTTTGTCTACAAGAGGGCTTAAATGTACTTTGTTAGCAGACCAAACACAGTAATAAAATTATTAAATGTATTTGGCTTGCGAGATTGTAGAAAGTAAATTTAAAGAATGTCCTATTACAAATCTTACATGTCAATGAAATAATTTATTTTATGTAACTAACTGTAACCTACACCCTGCCGTAGCTAAACGTACATTATTTTATAGTCTAAGCCTTAGTGTTACAATCGTACCAAAATTAATATCGGACGCCATATCATAGACAATTTTAAAGAAAATAATCTGCAACAAAATGTTTCAGCAAAAACGGCAACTGATGGTTCGCCTATTGTTTAAAATGAAATTCATTCAGCGCTACCCACTTGTCAGACTTTTAACGCGTTCCAAACTTTCATATTCTTAAGAGTTATGTATTTAGCGTTCTGTGCCAAATTCCACTAATGACGCGAGCACTTAAGCGTGGTCAGAGTTGGTGGGGCGACTATCCCTCTTCACCGGTTTCAAATTTTCGCCTTTGACAAGTGGGAACAGCGGAGCGATAAGAGCCAGAGTACCACGCTCGACGAGAAGCATATCGTCTCTATTCAGAACTCGCCGAACTGGCGTACAAAGTATTCGTTGTGGTCTTTTTCCTATGGGACTCTATGCGGTGGCCCTACCACATTATTTTCGGATGGTATGAACTAAAAGCCAACGCATGCCTCTCGCTTTGCACTTTACATAATTCAGTGGTACTTTCGGAGTTACAACCGTCTAAAAAAGCTGGTTTTAGTCATTTTGAGGCGCCAGAAAATAATGGTAATAACAAGTGCAGAATTTTTCAAAATATAAAAGCATGCTTCCAAGTGTGTGTTCTTTTTGCAGTTAAACGTACTATGAATAAGTTAATCGGTTTCGCGTAAAAAAAAATGCGTGTGACACACTATACAGCACTGTCCAAGCACCATGCGAGAAATTCCGCGAACGCCCAAAATGAAGAAATGGACAGCCCTGTCTGGCTTTCCACCATCCACCCCCTAGCCATCCCTCCCTCACCCCCACAACGGCATAACTCTCTCCGGGACTTTTTAATTATAAACTGCGCCGCCGCATTTTCAATTCCTGCCCGCTCGCCATAAACATGGAACAAAATGGAAATAAGTCCGCCCGCCTAGGCCTCGGCGACATATGGCTGGCTGGATTCAATATAGCAATTATGTTCGTCTGGGCTGCAGCTGGCTGTATTTCAAACAAAGGCTCCCGTGAATTTACTACAAATAACTACTGCCACAGGGAAAGTGTACATTTCCAGATTCGTTGCATTTCCGATTCGCAGAAACAAATGTAATATCGTCCGTTATTTATTCTCAAACAAGAGCACAATCCTCCCCACCCCCTCGATGCTACACAGATATAATTTATAAACATTCCTGCAAGCTTATCTCTTTACAGAAGGAAAATCGATTTCCACGTTACTACTAAGTATGGCATTTAATCTCTCTGAAGTCACAGCCGCTCACATAGCATGCATCACCTTTGTGTAACTTACTGAAAAACGCTTATGTTGTTATTTATATGCGGACAGTTCCGTGGAACGAAATATATTTTACGTAACTGATCTTATTCATCTTTATAAGCTTCGATTTAATAAATTTTCATCTCACAAAGGAAATTCTCTTCAATTCTATTTCGCAGAACCTTCCACTGAACAAGAAACACTTTTCGTTGACAAAAAGGTGTCATTTTGCAAGTAATAGGCCTATATTCGCTACTTCCGTAAGTATAGTTTTGGAAACTTTTCCAGGAAACTTCCTTGTACAAATTTAAATTTCACTAATTTCTATAACTAAACTAATCTCCTTTGTACGGTTATAAAATACTCAAAAAATTTACACCACGCTGTATTATTACAGAGATTTGTTCCCACAACAAAATTTTGCTCAGAAATAATCCACTACAAAGCAACTTTTCCGCTAAGATAGTTACATAGCTTGATGTGAAGAAATGTTGCCTTACAGCGAAGTTAATGTGGAAAACTAATATTTCGTCATACCTATCCCTTTAAGAACTTTCCTTTGAAGACAAAGTTTCTTTGTAGCAAAAATAATATTTTTTTTTTTCAACATAAAGCTTGTGTTAAAAATACAACTATCTCGACTACAAATATTTCAGGTAAATTATCTGAACACAATGTTATTAGATACTGTTAAATTGAAACAAAAATGTCTTCGTTGCAAAGTAACTTCGCAGTGGCTCGTATTTAAACAAATATTTTGCTGAGGCAACGAAAGTGTTTTTACTAAGAATTTATTTATGTATATCATAAACCCTTTCCAACGCGCGGCAATCGTGGAAACAAATCTCCAGAATATTGAACGACCTGCATAAAAAAGACAAGACACCTGTGCTCGTTATTTGGAAACACAAGGCTAATTAGGAGAAGGTTAGATTTGGAGGTGAAACGGTGTGTAGCATTGCAGGTAAAGCATTCAACGTACAATATTTGTAAAAATCCTGCACATATGCAGTAAGGTAACAGGCCTAACTCTTGTTCCTCAAAATGAGGCGAATTAGAACAGAAAACACTGGCTGAAGTCAAATCTGTGGTAGTTAAAGGAAAAAAATTCATTTAAATCAATACTTCAGCATTTGACTTTACGCTTCCGTTACTTAAGAGGAATTTGTCAATACATAATTTACACGTACTATATTTAAAGTAACGGCAGTTGAGAATCAATTGACAATATTTCTGCAAACGGAAAGATTGTATTACAAATTATAAATTTGCCATAAAAGCATAACGCGTATGTGTACCAAACATAAGCCCCAATTATTGAAACATTTACTATATTTTTAAATATTTTTCAGAAAAACAGCAACGCCAAAAACTGTTAAGTTATATAGTTCACTTACGGATATTTCAATAACATTTACGAGGTTTTCCGAGTACGCTGGAGATGCATTTGTTTAAATTTTCATAAAATTCCAGCAGTGGAAAGTATATAATGCTACTTGAAAACATTTTTTGTTATAACAAACACATTCATTAGTTCTTTGCGAAAAGCCATCTTGAATTTGATTTCAGGTTTTTAGTTTATCGTAAACATAAAGTCACAGCTGCTCGACTTACGCTTTGCCGACTCCATTGTGCACGATTCCATAAGAAGCCGTGTGTTTAAAGCTACGTTTAAGTCAAATGCTAATGTCTACAATTGTGTAAACGCCAACCAGGAAAATGTTTTTGCCACCCTACGAGCAAACATTTTGATGTGAGGACTTTCTGATTATTTTCAATTCAGAAATTTTACGCATTTAGCATCACGTTGCGAAAATTTAGTTCCTGGGGAGGTGGGGGGGGGATTACCTATGACTACCATGTTTCCATACAGAAAACAAAAGTATTAAGTTATTAGTGTTAAAGTATTTTGTATTACCGTATTTTGGTTAATACTAGTCTACTAACGCAGGGCATTACCGGTATAGCTATTTTATAGTTTTATGGGCACACTGCCTTACATCTAGTTCACGAATGTACGACACGAAAGTGCGCTTGTTGGGGGAAGAACAGCTGTCTGCAATTTATTACTGTTTGAGGAACAAGATGTATCGAGTTTCATTACTAAAATGTTGGCTACGTTAAGACACAGAGTATGACTGTGTCTTATTTAAAGTTAAGTATTGGCGGAATGTAAATATTGAGCACAGAAGAGACGTAAGAGATGGCACTCGCACATTAAGTGGTCGTCCTTACTTGAAAGTGTGTTGTGTTCGTTGAAGGATAATATGAGGGAATGGCAAATATCCTACCACAGTAGAATCAACATTACGCGCTACATATTGCTTGAAACGACGTTTTGTATGAACTTCTAAGCCGAACGGTACATGTTAAGAGTGAAGTGCTAATTTTAAAATTCGTGTACCAGAGAATTTCATTTAGGATTATGTTGCCGGACAGAAAGTACGGTACCTTGGTCTCCTCATTGGTCGAGAGAAGTTCTGCAAATGTCCGGCGGGCAGTGTGGCACAGCAAAGTCAACATTTTCATCTTCATCTCTCCCCCTCCACATGTAGACCATTCCCAACCAACTGGCCTGATGTTTGCTCGACGAGTCTCGGCTCGCGCAATATAGAGACGACGTGTTCCGACACGAAGTGGGGTCCCAGACTTCTCCCACGAGACTCGCAGCAGGAAGTTGTGGATATGGGAGCAGGTAGGATGCCTTCCCGAACTTCGCAGGCTGGTCTTACTATACTGGAGTTACGTCGATTCCCCTCCCAGGCAGAGCCATGCAACGCCGTTTCCAAGAATACTTTATCAAAGTTATGTAACCTGTTAGGATTACATAGGTTTGTTGCATCACACCTAGTTATGCTTGAAGTTATGCTTAGAGGCGTGCAAGCAATTTAGGGTCTATTAATTATTTGGACGTTTCGATAACTCTTACGCTTCTCGTTTAACATCTCAAGCTGAAAGTTCATCTCGCTCAAGCTAACCTCGTGACACAACATAACTGCTTCAAGAACACAAAGAGTTAAAATTCCTATCACTCAATCCATTATTTGTGCTAGACGGATCTCTTACAACATGCTACGCGTTTTTTGCAAGGCCGTACAAATTATATCTACCACATTAAGTTCAATTCTACAAAAGACCAGGAAGATGATAGACTGTCTTAGGGACGCGTTCAGTAAACTAGAATATTTTCTTCCAATAGTTCTGGTATTCTTATGGGTCTACTTCATTCTAGAGCTTACGGGGATAACTACGGATGCAAAACTTTAAAGGTATTCTGTTATAAAGTACACCTTCTAGCTTTTGGTTCGTTTTACAGTTCGCGTGAGTTATGCTTCAAATTATTGTTTTCTCTTTCCCTTTTGAGCTGTCCAAGTTTCTTTCTTGTAGCCTGAAGCAATCGTCTCTTCTCCCCATTTCTCTCTTACTTCAATTTCTAATTATTATTCATACACACCACACTTCCGTGAAATTATTATTCTTAAACACCTGTTGGCGTTTCTTTTTTACTTGCCCTGTCTACCAAAGTTGTAGACAAGGAGTAATAATAGGGAATCAATCTTTAAAGATATAATTCGTCAATGAACTAAATGTTATAGCTGACCAATTTATACCTCATGATGAGTTTAAGTTTTTATGTAATACTTAACCTTATATAGCATTTTATTGTTTCACAAAAGGAAACAAAAACCAATTATGTTATCTAAAAACCCGTTCCTACAGAATTCGTAGTAAATTTCATGACACATACTTTCGTGTTAGAAATCTATAAAAAATTGTCTCTTCAAAAAATTTTTCTTTAACAATGACACTCATTTAAACTCGGCGTTCGTCATCTTAGAAAGGCAGTGTCATAAGTACAGACCTGCGAAATTCCGCGTTATTATCCGATAACAGGCTTAACTCTAAATTACTGTGTTCTCATAGGACTTCTGCTTTGGTCGACGATTTCTGTAGCGCACATGGAGGACTTAATCAACCAATGTTATCAGGTCAACTGTAAAATGTCTACTATTGTGTAATAGGGGTACACAAGGATCACACAACGTCGTGGAGTGTGTTCGGATGACTCATCCGTAGAGGCAATGATTTTTGGTGAAAAGAAATATGCAACATTTAGTTTCAATGCCTCACGTGCACATCTGCAGCTGTGGTACGTAATTATTGACAGCGTGCATTCCTGTAGAGCTGCAGATTTGCACCAGAGGCACTGATACAAAATGTTGCATAATTCTTTTCACCAAAAACACTGCCTCTACTCATCCGGGATGAGCATAGGTCAGTAGATTCCAGCCTTTCGGCCAACAATAACTTGCCATTCGCACGTGTTTACATGTCTGAAGCAGTCTGGCTGGAGATATTACACGTGACCTAACGTAGCCTGAGAACAGTCCGCGCGCCAGCTTCGAGTCCCTGGCGGGTTTGTGTTTTCGCCCGTAAATATATAAACAACACAACGAGGCCCAATAACACGCGACGCACATGCCAGCCGTAGTAACGTCGTAAGTTAGGACGTGTTTGATACTGTGTTACTGTAGCGTACATCAAGTATGCATACACGCCAGGGACTCAGGCGCGCGAACAGCAGTAAAGACAATTGAATCAGGGCGTTTATTATACATACATAGGGACACTGGCTTATCGTGGGAGAAGTCGATTGCTACACTTCAATTTACACGTCCATATCTGACTTTAGTTCTTGGCTTTTACCCATCTGACTGGATCAACTGTAACTCTACATATTTTGAGATTTGTCTACGGCGCCCGGCGCCCACCTACTGGCCGTGTGTTTGCGCGAGTGTAGCACGGCGCCAAGGGCGATGTTGACCGGCTCTTCTCGCGCGGTATCAACGATAGCGCAAAACATTGACCGGCTCTTCTCGCGCGGTATCAACGATAGCGCAAAACACTAAACGGCGTGCAGTGGTATCTTATATCACTCGCCCGACTGACACTTTCAGTGTCATCGTAATGAAATTAATAATATTGTTATCAGTAAACTAATACGACCAGTTCTACACGACCATATTCGCAAGACCGCCGCTTACCACGCGCTTCAACTGTGTTGTAGTGACCAGGTAATATTTTGTACGAAACGATGCCCCGTGTGTACATGACGCCAACATATTCCGACAAGTACGGAACGTCTTTAAGGGCGCGGTCTACCGCAATTTTCATTACCATTTTTTTTTTATTTGTACCAGATATTTTTTTCTTACTTTAGACATAAAATGTGACGAAATTTGGCTCTTATGAAATTTTTTATCTCGCATAGTTTTCGGGTAATGGTGTTAAAGTTATATTTTGCGTGTTTCCATTTTAACGACTACACTAAAACCAACTAATATATCAATCTCAAAAAATCACAGTGGATAAAGACATTGCAGGTTACAATGACATGCTCATAAAATATAAAGAATAAAAATTATTTGAATTTGTAAAAAAATGCTGAAGCTAAAAATAAAAATTTTAAAAAATTCAATAATTTTTTTTAAATTCAAATAATTTTTATTCTTTAATTTTATGAGCATGACATTGTAGCCCGCAATGTCTTTAACCACTGTAATGTTTTTAAGTTACATCAGTTGGTTTTAGTGTAGTCTTTAAAACGGAAATGTGCAAAATATTATTTTAACAAGCCATTACGCGAAAACTACGAGAGATAAAAAAAATTTCATAAGAGCCAAATTTAGTCACATTTTGTGTATAAAAAGAAAAAATATCTAGTACAAATAAATAATAAAATAATGGTGATGAAAATTGCGGTAGACCGCGCCCTAAGGCAGTGCTCTATTTCTTCTGTTTTATATATATTAATTTGTTATGCCTAAACGAGAACAGATATAAAAAATATGTTTAGCAGTGTTGTTCGAAATCGCCGTCTCTAATTGGGTTGATTTTTCAAAGCAGTCAATACGCCTACTATAGTTTTAGCTAATGGCGTAATTAACGAAATTCTGGTTACTTTACTTCTTAATCGAAACCGTGTAATTTCTTGTTAAAAAAAATGCATAGAAACGCAAAAACCATTTTAAAAAAAGCTGGCTTATCAGATTTTTTATCTGCTCTAGTTTAAGCAGCCTTAAGACACAATACTCCTTAAAAACACCGTTTCAAGGCCTTCTAACACTCTTTAAAAATGTGCTCAATTTAAACATAACATCCTAAAAAACTTAAGTGAATAAATTTTAGTAAACAGTCAACAACTTGGCATTTAGCGTTGGTGAGGGGTGACGTGACTAGAGTATGAAGCATAGTAGGAATGAGTGGGCGGGGAAACGGGAGATCCGGCACGATGTCCACTCTAAGGTTGCAGCAGAAATTAAAATTTCTAACGAAATAAATCAAAGTATTTGAATTATATCTTGATTCTTCTCATTGTGATTGTACCGTAACACAGTTACCTTGTGTTTTTTCAATATTTCAGATTAAATTTATGCTGTGCAAAAATTGTATTGTCATTCACTTGAATGAATTAGCTGCAACCTTAGAATGTATAGAGTATCATATAAAGGTACCAACCTAGCCGGGAATCGATCCCGGATCGCCTTGATGGGAGACGTATAGTCTAGCCAACTGTGCCGACCGTGGCCGTAACAGCGTTAACTGTCTCGCTTCCTCAATGCCCGAGTACTTGAGACAGGAGATAGACTCACGTATGCCGCAAGTGTAACAGTGTAGAAAGCTTTCAAAATTGCCTGCGAGAACGCGTGGTTAGCAAGGATTCACAAGAAGCGTGAATGTATGAACAGGGGAAAAAAAAAGCACCATGCAATTTTCTTCTCGGTGAATAAATAAAGTTCCTGGTGGGCCTGGAAGAATCATAAATCCGCGGCGTGTTGGAGAATCGAGAAGCGAGCCCGCAGCAGCAAGGTCGAAGGTTTGGGTGACGAGGTGCGGGCGGCGGGGTAGCAGGGGAATTTCCACCGGCAGAGCTAGGGAAAAAACGGAACGATTTACGGCCGAGTGCTCGCGACGTATCTGCGAAGAAAAATTGCGTGCGAGGACTGGAGTTTTCGCGCGGCGCGAAAATAGCAGTTTCCATACCTCGCAAGCAAGCTGGCGTTACATGATACAAGACTTGTTCAGCCTACCTGATGTCAAGAAAAAATTAATTTCACGCTCCCGCCAATGGACTGTTTTACCCCTGGAACAGCTGGTTTTGACAAAGATTTACCCCGGATTCAGAATAGTACGTCGTACAAAACGCGAAAATGTCTAATTATAACTTGTCTGGCTGTCTCGCGACAATTAGTAAAATTGTATCTGAATAGTTCCTTGCCACTATATACTAGCATTTCGTACAGCAACCATTAATGTCAACCGTGATTTATTATCTTTCAGTTTATTCTTAATACATTTTCCATACCCATCGACATTCCCATACGCGAAAACAGTGCTAAAATACACGTTTGCTTTAAAAGGTTACGATGTGCTAATAATAATAACAAACAAAAATGTCTCGTAAAGTAAACGCAATTGACTACCAACTAGCCAGTTTCACCAACATAAGGGCACAAAATTAAAACATGCACGTTTTCAAAGGGAACATTTACAAGATCGCGCTAAAATGAACATTTGCTACCGAAGTTGCCCAAGTCGAGTGGAAATTTCAAAATTGTCTTTGGTTTATTTTATTCACTGCAAGAATTGGAATTTCAGATATTTTGACCTCCATGTGAGCAGAAAAATTTATCGAGTCGAAAACATTATTTGTATGCTTGAAGAAACATTGACATCATAAATACACAAGTAACCTAACTTTTATGTTCATAACACGAACCCATTGCAAGAATAGTTTAAAGGTCACACTGTACGTTTGTCTTTTACACATGCTTCGATTTATGAAACTTGTTTTAATTAAAAATTCATGATACAACGTGAACTACATTACAATTACGACCTAAATTACAAATACATGCCCTCCTATGCAAACAAAAAACGTAAATTACCGAACACCAACATCCTGTCTATGTACACTGTAAAAAATTGATTGCAGTGCGTTTGCAAACACTACTGCTACCGGAGTCGCGAAAATGCTGTGGTCCTGAACCGTGCTACCAATCCCATCGCTAAAGTAAGCCTACGCCTACTGTTACAGAATAGGACCCTGGGTTGTTTTAAGCACCGAGGCTAAGCTGTGACGGTAGCAACTTGTAAAGACACAATACCGCCCGGAGGCATCTAGAACGAGGCACGGAGGTCGTAATGCTTGCTACTAGGCCAACTTTCCCTGTCTTGGCGCTGAGTTCGCCTGATGTAACTACTGCCGCTGTTCTCGTAAAGCGCCGCCTGTTGTCCTACATAACGCCACCCGCAGCACACACATCCACCACAACTACCAGCTGTCCACGACATATTTGAAGGCAATCTTGCCAAAATAATGGTACAACTAGTTTATTCATCCCCAAGTCATTTCGAGTACTGTAGAAGAAAACACTAACTGGTGAAGAAAAACATTTATAATATCATACTTTTAAACCTGTCTGAAAAATAAGAGCTAATTTCAGCTATGAAAATACGTGAAAGATTCAAAATTAAAACCGCGGGGTAAAGGTGTAGACTACAGACGCATGTATAGATAATCTTAGTCACTAACAACTGCATTGTACTGCAAATGATCTGAAGTGTCGCGTGTGTGTTTTGTCAACGGTAGCTTCTCTACACATTTCTTACTATTGACTATTGTATTTGTCGTTTTAGACCTTTATAGTTTTTTCGTACCGTCAAATGTGGTGACTTTGTGCCAAGTTCGGGTGACTTTGCGCCAATTAAAATGTTTATTTTGGGGCCATGTAATGAAAAATTATAAAATTTTAATGAACGAATTAACTAGTTTGTTTTTAGTACTGACCTCGTGTTACTTATTTCTTACTCAAGTAGCCTAAAAATAAAACTTATGAGGTGGCTCAAAGTCACCCCTACATGGCTCAAAGTCACCCCTACATGGCTCAAAGTCACCCCTACATGGCTCAAAGTCACCCCGCTTAACGGTACGGGAAATTATTTCATAGTTTTGTTTTAAAGAGAAGGCGAGTGCATATATGATTTTCTGTTTTTTTTTTTTTCAAACTTGTGTTTCGTACAATTTCACAATATATTTTAAACCGGCAAAATGTGCACAGAACAAACAAAACGCCACAGACAAGAAAGCCAGTTAGCAACAACGTAGAAACAAAAAAATAGCCATTGCTTCAAAAGCGCTTACTTTGGCGTGGATAGCGTATACACACTAAGCAGGCAGCAAAAGCCGAGATTACATCGAAGCCACAATAACTATTTTTATTATTAATTTAAACAAGACTAACAAGAAGTGTTAGTTTTACTGTGAACAGCCAGTACGGACGGTTTTTTCTACACGGCTCGCTAAGTAAAATCGTCGACCACAGACAGAAGTCGACAGAAGAATCTACACGCAAATTAGGAAACGGCAAATTTTCATCCGCGTGACCAAGCACTTACTGGCGGACGGTAACAGTTAAAGAGAAGATAATTTATACAAGAGGAGAGAGAAAGAAGTCTGCTCGGCGGGAAGCCCTCCTGGGGCCAGCCTAACTCGATTGCGGACGATCGAGGCGTCCCTGCAGGGCAGGCAGAAGTACCAACTACACCCTCGCAACCGCAGAGCCGAGGGGCTGCCTGCCAATGTGAAGGGCCGGAATCTAATTAGCATATTCGGCAGATGCTTCACTCGCGTCGCGGTGCTGAACTGCGGCTCTATGGCGTTGGAAATGAGAAGGGTAAGGGGGGGGGTTAAGTCTCCAGAAGCCGCAGGAAACTGTTATAGACAGCCAACGTCTTCAGCGAACTCCATGCCACCAGTCTGAGTGTTAAGGTGGCTGTCTGGATGAATATTTTTTGAGCGTTCGAGGCCTACAAGTGTAGAATCAGTAAGGACGATATGACAAGCGCGTCATGCCTCGCCCTAGCCCCTAGGCGCAAGTCGTAGATCTGGGGTCGATTAAATATCGCTTTTTCCGGGTGCTACGGAAAATTTGCACCTGAGTTGCGTCGAATTAAATACTCCCACATAGCAATAGAAGACCCGTTCAACTTGCTCTGCACTTACGCTGCGCTGCGTCGGTGCAAATTGTAGGTATAGGTCATTCGGGATGAGCACTAAAAATTCAACGTTGCTGCATACAATTCTACATTAACACTAGTCGCTTTACTGCTTCTACGGTTGGCAGCGAAATTACGCAATACAGTTCCGTGTATTTTCTTATTTAAATACAACAAAATTGAGGTAAAAAGCAACCGAAATCGACATTGTTGTATTTTATATAATTAATAAAGTTTCTTTTAAACAAACTGTACGAGTTTATACCAACTGTATAATTTATCGCAGACGCGCAACCCTCAAGTGACGTGTCCAGAGAGGTTAGAAATTTCCTATCGTTAGCCGTCACAAGCGCAAATATATTAAATGGCTGAAAATAGAACTTGAGCAGGGCTTTTTCGAGTGCTCACTTTATTCCGAACCGCCTATACTGATATTTAATCGGCCCCCTGGCATGCAATTTTCACGTCGACAACTCGCCTCGTGTTGCACACGCCTAAACCTCGCCTTCACGAAGATTTTCGTACCTAATAAGGACCGCTAATAGTTTCACAATTATCGACAGCTAGCAAATATGCTTGAATGATCACTGGTGAACCGGAAACGGGTAAGCACCGATGTAACGTACTTCGAGCGCTATTCCGATACAGAGATTACTCGCGCGTTGAGAAGTTTGTGAATAACCTTGTAACGACCAAAGATTTACAGACCGCTCGGCGCCCTCAGCAGGCGGCCACCTCAAGGCCTCGATCTTTAGTTTTCCAGTGGTTTCGAAAAAAAATTTTTTTACGAAAATTAATACATGTATCAAAAATTCATTCTGGCAGTTTTAACACTTATATATCATCGTTTGTATCCGAATTTTTCTGTTGCAATACACCAAACGAATTTTTAGATGTTTGCCCCTGAAACAGCACATATTTTGTTGTCAAAATACGCCAAATGAAGCAAAAATTTTTTTTACTAGCAAACGGTCCATCGTTACAAAAAAAAACGCTCTAACAAAACTTGTGTATCGTATGACTGTACACAGTCTCAAACTTTTTGAAAGCATTTGGTTAAAAAATATTAAAGTTATTTGCAATGGTTTGAAATCAATAAAAGGGCATGGCCTTAACACAGCTGTGGGCGCACAACGTCAAGCACAAACCCCCCCCCCCTTTTTTTTTCCAAACCTTCGATTTATTTGGCATCAAACACTTCAGCTCCACGACAAAGGGCTTCCGTGCTTCCACCTTTCTTCTTGCTTCCTGCCGCCGGAGTTGAACTTCCGTATTCCAGCGATTTTTGCAAGCAACTAGTCCGACACAAGGTTACAATTTATCACAGCTAGCTGCCATTATTAATTTATATGATGAAACCACTTATTCGAGCATTACGTTTGTATCTCTGTGAAAATATCACACAACTCAGAGCTAGACTAAGTTTACAAATTTAGCACGCTTATAAGAGGGAAGATTTTGGAACGCCTCAATGGTTAAAAACAGCTCCTTTCGGAATGCCGTATGTGGGGAAAACCAACCCGATTGGGAAACACAAAGATAGAAACATGCTATATACTTTAAACCTCGCTGCCTACAAATCAAACTATATAGTACTCGCTTAAGTTAGTGCTAAAATAATCAGTTTTAAACTGTACGTTTTTCAAAACCAATTTAAAGGGGGGGGGGGAACAGCAACCATTAAGTTTTTACAACTTGCCGAGAATAATATTTGTCGAATACCGGATTTCTTAAGAACATCTGCCACCGTAATCTCGTCAATTTAACTGCTGCGGAACATATTACACAAACGCATCATTCTGGGTAAAATTGTTGCTCAAGTTGGAGAATATTATCTATGGACGAAATTGCGAGAACATTTTCTTTTCAATTAGTTCCGTATGTTTATATAAATACTTGAGATATCGACGTGGGCGTTTTCCTTCAGAGTGATGTTCACGTAAACTCCTAAAATGTTGAAGGTTTAGTACTGAATACAACAATTTAACTGCCAAGCTGTAAAAACTGTTGTAAACTCTTCAAGGGAGGCGATCCTAAAAAGAAGTTGCACCATCGAGAAATAATTTCTACGTAGTTACATTTGGCAAACCTATCGTTACGTGATGCGGTACAACGTTTATGTACACGGGCATACAGAATACTGCCGGCATTGTGGCATGCTACAGGATTACCGAGCCTAATTGTCATGCAACCAATTTTGAAATACGCGAAGAAAAAAAAGTGCGAGTCCGTGTAGATCGTACGTCATTTGTTGAGCAAGTGTTTTGCAAGGGGTGAAGGGGTAAGAGCAGGATGCGATAAGACAGGGCTGCTAACTGACGCGCGTCGCAGCACCGCGACCTTGTGTGGTGACGTCATACCACCCACTTCCGTCTCTCGCCTGACGTACACACACACGACGCCAGAATAGCAGTAAACAATACCAGCGAACAAATCTGCCCTGCTTCTATTGTCATATTTCAAAACCAATCTTGATCAAATCTTGAATCGTGTTGACACGAACATATTGAGCTCGGCGGGCGGTAAAGAGCTTTTAAAGGCGCTTTAAATGCGTTGCCAAATGTTCATAAACAGTTTCTTTTTTTTTTTTTTAGGAAACTATTCTACATGCGCCCATTGTGCCAACGTACTAAAATAACACACTTCTGACGTACAGGGAATGTAATTAAGACAACATGTTCATTAAAAACACTTTCAAAACCCTCAAACATAATTATAAACGGCCTTTCCAGACGCTCTAAATTAAATTGTATTAGCCTTTGTACACGTTTAAGGTTTAACTGCGATGATTTGACTGTGGCGTAAGGTAAATAAAATTCAAGCAATAAAAATGAATCTAAAATTTTCCACTATCAATTTAAAAAATTAATAAATAATCCAATATGGCGACTGATTCAGAGCCGTAATATTTTCTGACGTAATAATATGAAGTATCAAGATATGCCGAGTGCCATTCAGGTTATTTAATAAACATCACGAAGGGGGATTTTCCCGGTTGAAATAGACGGCGGAGATGCATGTTTTGGATGTTAACCCATTTACGGAATGAATATATGAAACTGCAGATACGTATAGTTAATAATATAAAGTTCGATAGTGAACAACAACTTCCATACAACATAATTCGCTCTTTATGCCAGGATAACGTCTGTTAGGACACGAAACGAAAAACTGTCGCGTGAAAACACTTATATGTCAAGAGGAATCGTTGGCTACGTGTTCTAGTAATTTGTAACTTCTGTACTTTTCACTAGATAAAAAAAAAAAAAAAATTCGTTGCGCAGTAATTATTAATTTCCGGCGAGTAACAGAGTACGGTATTATATACTCAATTTCATATAAGATTGGATAAATCTAACAGCAACTTATGGTCAATAAATTTTTTAGTATTTTGTGATTTGCTGCACAATGCAAGACATTTTTAGCTCTAAAATGAACATGAAATGTCCATTTCAGCATTTATACTGCAAAGTTTGTCTTGTGTAGCGACAAAAATAACAAAATATTACAAATTATTGCCCACAAGTTGCTGTCAGATTTATCCGAACATGTGTGAAATGCAGTATAGATACCAGTGTCTACAAGATGTTTGTTTTGAATTTTATAGAAGGGTTTTAATATTTATAGCTTTAAAAAAATTAGAAATTTTAACACGAATTATTTTATTTTAATTCATCGTGTTAAATAATACAGTGCCAATTTTTGGTATGTATATTTTCTATACATGAATGGTTAAGGCAACAATTCGAGCTAAAAGTGATGGCAAACCTGTGCACTACTGCATTGTCTACAGGCGGGGCAACGTACATTCAATTTCCGGGAAATCTTGCGCATTAACAACTCGGGATCATAGGGAGTTTTAAGTTGACAGTTTGTGACGTCAAATCTGTGGGAATCGTTTCTGTAAACGCGTGGATTGATTTCGTGGATAACGTAATTTAGCTGTATTGATCGACAAATTACAGGCCTATCACTAAACCATTATCCGAATTGTAATTTATAACAGATCTACTGGAGCGTTCAGCATTTCGTACATAGAAGGAGTTGTATATAATTCAGCGTTAAAAGCATTATCAATAACTGTAGGTCTCTTGAAGCCAATTTGCAAAAGTTAAACAATAACAATCCTAGTCATTAGCTTTAGCCAACGTTTTAAACAAAATTATTTCCAGTGTTACCAACTTCTGAGGCACAATCTCTGACGCCGGAACCTCGTGCATTTAACTGCGGCGCAAGAGATCACGCGTAACGAATTAGTAATTATGGATAAATATTTACTCATAAAGTTGGCAAATACCATTATCTACGGATTGTCACTGAGTATTTTATCCATATGGGCTTCGAAAAAAAAAGTAGAAATCAATTTATGTTTTCAGCACTATTAAAGGCGATGAAGCCAAGTCGTGAACGGGCAAGAATCACCTTTTCAGCCCGGCGCACTTCCAAAGTCAGTATCTCGCTGGTTGTAGTCCAATATCACGGAAATTATATGTACAATAGTATGACGTCATTGCAATGTCGAAAGCTAAAGGACTGAACTACAGATTCCAGGCTAAGGGAACCGAGAGACAAAACCTTAAAAATTAGAAACTAAAAATAATTTTCAGTACATTTTCATCTTTGCTCATATTCAATGTGACTAAAAACAAACGTATCTATAGACAATAGTTTTCTACCCCCCCGATAGTAAAAATCTTATTCCCAGAACAGTTATTTACAGAGATACGGGCGTGCGAGTAAACATAAATTTAACAAACGAATGTTTCACAGACCCGTACTGAACTACCGTACATATCAGTTTTGGATACTAAATTACGTTTAATAACCGTCTAGTTAGCGAAATGCTTCTTTTGGGACACGGCCACAAGACATTTTCATGATTAACAAACAATTGTATAGGTCGTTCAAGATAAAGTGAGTAGGCCTACTAAAGATTTTACTTATGAAAATTATCACTAGCCGTTGCTGCATATAATTTAACATCAACAATTAGTTACCTTACTATTTGCATGGTTGGCAACGAATTGTCGAATGTAGTTCCATGTATTTTTAAACAAAGTAAACAAATCGGCGTATTTATGTTTTATATAATTAATAAACATTTATCAAAATATATAGGTTCCTTCAAACTGCATAATTTATTTAACAAGCATAAACGTTAAGTGACGTGTTCAGAGCAGTTAAGCATTTTCCCGTCGTTACGCGTTAGGCGCGGAAAGATACGAACTTGCTGAAAACAGATATTTAGCAGAGCTTTTTCTGAGTGCTCACTTTATCCCGAATCTGCCTATATAGAAACAATGTAATCGCAGAGTCGAAGAATACAAGCTATTGTAGGCGACTACTCTGGCCTTCACGGGTCCACGTGTAAAGCACGTGGTCATAAAGGCAACAAGCGCAGCTGGTGCATGCGCGGCGACCAACCTTATCGCCACCTCGCTGCAACAAGCCTAGACCGAGACTGGGGCAACCAGCTATTGCGATGATACGACATTGCAGTTATTGCTCCGTCGCAGAGATAATTAGCTTCGTTACATATTTTATCACTCCTCTTATTATATCTCTCGTCTGTCAGCTTTTTAGTTTGCCTTCAGGGAATTAATTACTGACACACTTTCTTATCACTCATTATGTGTCGAAATATCCGACGAGCTTGGCGAATATTTATCGTCAAAGAAATTAACCATCTGCTCTTGATCTTTAATGAATACGTCAGAGTCATGTTTTCCTTCGCAGAATAACAAAAAACGCGTAAAAATGATCAAAGTAAATAAACTTTCTAAGCAACACGCGGGTGTACTTTACAGACAGACACACATACACATTATTATATATATATATATATATATATATATATATATATATATATATACATATATACATATACACAGTATTAGTAAAATCACCGACAAGTTGTGAATTCAAAAGTAAGTTTTGTTGTACACGTTCGTATGTAGGTCGTATTTCTAAACTGTTATTTTCGCATAAACCCCTTATTTCCTTACCTAAAATCTATTTTGGGTAAACTGTCAAAATAAATGTCGTTTACTTCAGTAAACAAAATAACGTCAATAAAATACATTCTATAAAACCAAATGATTTTTTTTTTCCCCCACTATGTTGGGAATGTCTTTGGATGTTTCTTGCAATGTGACAGAATAACGTGCTGGGCTATTGTGGACATACGCCAATTGCAATATTATGTCATCCTAGAAATCTAAGAACGATACTAAGAAAAAACTAACGAAAAATTAGAAAATAAGCTTAGTTTGGCTGTAGTGAACATATCCGTGAACCAAAACAGAACATGAAATAACCCATAAGGAATCAGCCAACAACAAACAAAGGAAAATTAAATATGAACATCCAAAAATTAAAGTCGAAATACAAAACAAAATGATCTGTAAAACGCAGGACACCACAACTACGACAGCACAGACAATACTGGGACGAAGACAATAACGGACACAAGACAGAATTACAACGACGACGTCACAGACAACACACTAGACACAACGATGAAGACACAAAAGAACAGTGGATTTCTAAAGACAGACTTTTCACGACGTTTCGAGAGCTTCATCTGCTCCCGTCTACAAGTGAAGCACTTTTTTCTAATTGGCGTGATGCTTTGAAACATGAAACATTTTCCTTCGTTGTCTGCAGTGCGTTTTCTTTTCGTACATTGACACAATGGGCACATGTGAAATAGTTTAGGAAAAAAAAACATTTACAAACACAATGTAACGTATTTTAAGTGCGTTGTAGGCGTCACCATTAAGCGCTACAAGAAAGAAAATACTGAACAAAGCAGCAGCAGCGATAGGCATTTCAATGTTACTCGCTTCAAGTGGAGAAATCCAGGACCAAGCTGCTGTTTTTAAGGGCACCGCCTACCCGCGCGTGAGAGGCTGAAAAACGACGGAGCTGTAAGGTACCTTAAAGCGCGCATCAAATGCCGCTTCGCCTCAACGAGCCAAGCGCTGAACTAACTTGCAAGGTTCTCACCAAACGGTTTTTAATGGGACATTAAACGGTGATCGTATCGTCGGTAATTGCCAAAAGGGCCAATATCACATTTGTTGCTATGTGATATTGGCATTTTAATCAGTATGCCAAAAAGGCAAATATCGCATATTTTAAAATGGGATATTGGACTTTTTGGCAATATACCGACGATATAATTTTATTGGTGGATAGTCTGCAGCAAAGTGCATTGCAGGTCGCAATCTGAGTTATACATACATCCGGTTAGTACATTTTGAAGTACGGAAGTCTGAAAAGATCGTTCTTAGCAATTTTGGAGGGCTTAGAAATAGTATTTTTAATGAGCATGGCGTCTTAATAATAAGGTTTCGACCTTGTCTGAAGTTTTTCTTTTCGTACGTTGGCACAATGGGCACACGTGGAATATTTTCGTAGAAACCCCCTGTTTTACGATCACACTACAACGTATTTGAAGCGTGAGGTAGGCGGCCACCCAGGGAGGTATATGTTCATCTACCTGCCATGAACCACAGAACCACGCGTGTCCCACTCGGCCCTGCGCGCTGCTCGCGAGGATACTGAAAGACTTCCTCAGATGTGCAGATACAGTATGTCGTGTGGTCCGGGGGGTTGAGGGAACGCGAATGTGAGACTGGCAGCATGAAAATGAAAGCAGTCGTCTACCGGTATGTCCCTTTGAGAACTTCAGACACGGTCTTTACCAGGCTGCTGCATCCCGCCCAGTCTGTGTGTGCGGTCAAAGGTACGCCGCATTCTCGTCGGCCCTTGTACGACGGTATCTGGTCCTTCTAAGTCGTGTATACACGATGTATTTTTCTCTAAATGATACCTTGTAAAACATTAGGCAAAGTTATACGATGAAAGTTTTTGGTGATATTCACTACAGCAATTCTAAAATAACAGTTTAGAGAGATAAACTACTTCCGGGTGCGGTTAGAATATGACAAGACCTAAAATCTGCGGACAAAAAAAACTAGGATAAAGGTAGAAAAGTGAAATGGAGAATGTGAAATGAAAAAAAAAGTGAAACCGAAAAAAAAAGAAGAAAGTGAAACAGAGAAAGAAAAGGACAAGTTGAAGAGGAAGAAAAAAAGTAGGGAGAAAGAAAAATAAGTTAAAGAAAAGGGAGGCAGATTAACGAGTTTTAAGAGCTGACTAGAGTTAAATGAGGTGAAAACATGCATGTCCGAGACGGGATTGGAACCCACGGCCTCTCGCACCGTAGACCGGCACCTAACCGACAACGGTACCGGCGTGAGACGAAACAGAGAAGACGAAACAGAGAAGACGAAACAGAGAAGACGAAACAGAGAAGACGAAACAGAGAAGACGAAACAGAGAAGACGAA
>PNEQ01054392.1:0-12808 GCA_003012365.1 Medauroidea extradentata
GATGAGTCAAAGAAAAATATAAACTTATTATTTCCTCCACAATATTAGCTAGAATGGTAGGGTAACGTTTCCTTCAAACTTCTTTGCTTTGTGGCAATATAATTTAGAGTAATTCTTCTGTTCGTTTTTAGGAAATACTGCAAAAATTGTGAGGATTCAGCTTGAGACATCTTATCCAGAGTATTCGTGGGGTTAAAATGTTTGCACTACTTTAAGAAAAATTAATATCCTCAAAATTTAAATTTAAGCAGAGTTGTCCAACATTTCGAAACTATTTCATAGTTTGGAATTTTTTTCCTGTCGTTACGGGAGGGCTGGGACTGCTTACCGTTGAAGTATCCACCGTGAAGAAAGAAATTTCGAAAACTCTCCTGAGTTTCGAAATTATAAAAGAATATTGGTATCAAGGGAAACGTAGTACTCCACGTCGTAAAATTCTTCTCCCAGTCGGCCAGTAAGAGGTAATGCTAGGCTAGGATTCGTCCAACATATTTCCTGGAAGACGGAAACGAGAAGGCCTGGATCTCTTCTACTCTTCTTTCGTAGAGAAAATTTCCCCGCTGCTTTCCAACAGGAACAAATGCAGCGCCAGGTCTCGTAGATTCTCTTCAAAAGGAATTATAAGTCAAAAAAGGTCGTCTCGAGGCATAATCTTACTCGAGAAAGTCTTCGTAGCCGGACCTCTACGTAGATTTTTTTTCCATTTTCTTCCCTTCGACGTTCTATATTTAAAAAAAATTTATTTCTTGTTGATTCCAAAGTGAAGGCAAAAATTCTGCTTCAAGAAACGCAGTGAACATGGAAGTTATTCTTTCTACTAGCAAAAATCGATTAATGTGTGGTCTGCAAATGATTAGATTTTTAAATCAAATTACGTTTTTTTCCTAGTAAGAGCCTTTACAATATTGTATGATTATTAAAACCTTTCCTGAAAATATACCATACATTTAACAAACATAAAAATTTAAATTAACACTAGTCACAGAAAAATATTACTACCATAGCACAATTACTTATTTAAATATTTAAATTACCTGTATGTCAAAGACATAATAAAATTCTAAGCAATAGCTGTGCATAGACATTATGTGTATGTTACAATGCCTACTATTATTCATTGACATAAATGTATTTATTCCTCAAAACATTCTTCCTTTGTTATTTTAGCATCGCTTCTAACAATTATTTCATTATTAGAGACGTTTACTTACTTTCATTATTGTCTTTCATGTGCTTTTCATGTAACTTTGTTATAAATGTAGGCCTGTATGAGTGTACAATGTAGTCAGTGAAAAGAAGACCTTAACTTCTCTCACAGAAAACATAGACGAAATAAATAATTATAAATATGGTTATGAAATTGAATGGTTTTGTTTGTCAATATAAAAAAACGGAATAAGAACATTCTTAGATTATAGGTTTTGTCAACTGCATGAGCAAATATTTTGCCAAGATAGCGAATTAATTGGAGTAATATCTTAAACCGCAATTAACACATGAAATGTTCGCTTCTCTAGTTGCCTTTAAAAACGCTGCTTACCCGCGAGACAGAGGCTCAAAAAGTGACGGAGCTGTAAGGGCGAGCTTGAAGCACGCGTCCAGTGCCGCATCGCCTCTTCGAGTGCTGAGCTGGCGTTGAAGAGGGCGTGGTTCATAATTCAACGCTAAAAGCATTAATCTATAACTGTAGGATTCTTGAAGCCACTTTGCGAAAGTTAAACAAAAGCAATCCTAGAAAATAGTTTCAGCCAACGTTTTAAACAAAATTGTTTCCAGTGTTACGAACTTCTGAGGCACAATCTCTGACGCCGGAACCCCGTGCATTTAGCTGCGGCGTAAGATATCACGCATAACTAATTAGTAATTAAGGATAAATATTTACTCATAAAGTTGGCAAATACCATTATCTAGGATTGTCATTGAGTATTTTATCCATACTGGCTTCGAAAAAAAAAAGCGTAGAAATCAATTGATGTTTTCAATGTTTATTTATCTACCACGCACTTTTAAGATCCTCGCTGGTCCAATTTAACTACATGACTTTAAGCAGCGACTATACAGTTTCACTGGGGAATGTCTGTAACAAAGTTCAGTAGACGTATCAATCTGAGTTTCACATAAATCCGTTAAGTACGTTTTGAAGTACCGCAGTCTGAAAAGGCCGTTTTTAGCCATGTTGGAGGACTTAGAAAATGAGCTTTTAACAAACATTATGTATAAATAATGACACTATGACTTTGTTCGAAATGTGTTTTCTTTTTTTATGTCGGCACAATTGGCGTGGAATAATTTCGTAAAAATAACGGTTTACGAACTCACTACGACGCATTTTAAGTGCGTAGTAGACGGCGAACGTAAGTTTTTTTTTTTTACAAATCTTTTCTTTACTTACTTCTGGAAACGTATTAAGTTCAATACACTTGCCTAACTGTTACTAATGTACGGTCTTAATAAAAAAGTAATAAATTTAACTCAATGTTTTTAATTGTTTTGGAAAATTACCCCAGGCGAAATATTCATTATTCTATATTAACGGAATTTTTGTATTTTCGGTAACCCATTTCTAAAATAGACAACTCAAAAGCAATCAATACTAGACTCTCATACATATGAAGATACAATTTCCAAATTATATTTCATTTGTCTGCCGGTTATAAAACGTCTGTTTGAATATTGTAAAATGTGATTTTCCTCGTATTTACGAGGGAGTGTTTTATGGCAGAAATTAGGTCACATTATTCCCCAGTTGAATATCTAATTAAAATTCAGTATTCCTATTATGCCTTACGCAAATAAAAATCGCTACGTCTCAGTAAAAGTAATAGTTGAGACGTAATTTATAACATTTCCCTTGACTTGGCGAAAAATTCGATACTGAAAATGTTTATGAATTTCATTTAGATGCCTGCTTTATTGTGTGAATCTCCGTAACAGAAGGGAAGTTTTATAAATGCGCAAAAGAAATAAATTTTTCTTGATTCCCCACTTCCTGGCATAAAAGCTCAGGCGACGCAATGGTAAAGCGAGAGTGAATATTATAATTTTTTTTTGTCAGAGCTGGTGACTTCCAGAGACCGACAGAACCTACATTCCATATTTCCCAGTCATCTAGCGGAAACTAATTTCGTATCCCAGCAGGATGTGGCCTTAACAATTTACTCGCTCGCTCCAGTTCGTTTGCTTCATGCTTTTATGCGCCTCTCCGCCCCCCTCCCTTATCACCACCACTACTATCTGACAGGCGCGGCTGGCTGCTGACGCAGCGCAAATGATGGGGGCTGGCTGAGGTTGATTAAAAAAAGAGGGCGAAATAAAGAAAATAAATGTTCGGCCTTGGCAGTTGCGCTTTGAATTCTGTCATCGAACTGTTTTTTTCCGCCAGAAAAAAATCTTAAGGCGGCTCCCTAATCTGGGCTTGAAATGTGTTGCAGCGAGTTGCGTGTATTCTTTTTGTGACGTAACTTCTTCACTTGCAGTACGTTATAACCTTCCTCTTCTCGAATAAATGTTAGTTGAAGAGAAATCAATATATTAATTTTGACAAATATTCCAGTTTTTATATGAGATGTTATTAATACAAAATAACAACGCCGAAATGTATTTCTTTGGATACTTCAGAAGCTCCGGCCTTGTTTTGTCAGTCCCATGAGGTAGGTGATCTACAGTAATGAAACCACGCTCATGGTTTCCTCTCTAAAATAAAGCGCACACCATCGCGTCTTCAAGAAACGGCTAACACCGAACGTCCACCCTTGGTGAAAAGAGCGGAAGAGTGTGTGTATATATATATATATCGATGTGTGTATGTCTATTCTCTACGGACTAGCAAACTGCTGCAGCAGCTTTGATTAAATTTGCAGGCAATTTTTCAGATTAGCCCAGTAGGCGATCCTGTGAAATTTGGTAGCGATCATATCAACTTTTTTTTGCCCTTTTTGTGTCACATTTTCCCCGCAAATTAATTAATAATAATACGTTTATTGGTAATAATATTATTATTATCATCAATTAATTAAGTATGTTCGAGACTTGGAAGTGTGTAGCATATCAATGCATCAACTTTATATTTGGTTATAGATAATTAGAGCTACCCGGGTCGCTAGTAAAATATAAACTTGCTCGGAATTAGCAGCCGTCAACGCCTGCGTCCTCGGCAACCCTGGATACATCAACACCCTGGTGAGGACCACAAAGTCTAGTTAAATACCTGGACGCCCGCGGCGACCCCGGGCACGTCAACACCTTGTGATGGCCACAGCAAGAGTTCCTCCAGTTCTCTAACAAACGCCGCCCTTACGCTTCTAACCAATCGTAGCTCTAGATGGCGGACGACAAAACTAATCCCGGCCTTTCCTCCGTATCTTTTCTAAATTATCACAGGTTAATGTTAGCATACACTCGAACATATATACAAATCTCTAACCTTTTATGATAACGAATAATAAAGTTAATATTAAATTGCACTGCAGGAGTTAGGCGAAGTCACTCCCCTGCGCTGATCTTTTTCACTACCACTGAGCTATGAGATCTGTCTCCCACGCCAGCTCAAGGTCTTGGTACCTCTTCATCCAAGTTTCTCAATCTCTCTCTCTCTCTCTCTCCCCTCTCTTTTCCTTGTTGTGATAAGGGTTAACTGGCCGCGACACAATTCAAAACTCCTCTCGGCTGTATGCATGACTAAATTAAATGTAAACGTCATTTAAAAATTATGGTAATTAAGTAACTTTAAATAAACAATTCAGATTAAAATGAAATTGCAACCAAATATCGACAACAATTCTAATCTAAATTTACTGTTTCTATATTGTACATTATAATTAATCACGAAGCCTTTTACAACGTTTGTATATCTAGAGAACGAACACACACTTCAAACTATAACTCTATATGTTGAAAAACTCAACAATCTTATTAAAAATGCAATTATTTAACCGCTCAAACCGCTTAAGAGGGCATAGTGCATAATTCAGCACTTAAAACTTAAGATTAGAACTGTAGGTTTTAGAAGACAATTTGCCAAAATAAAGAAATTTATAGAAACAAAAACAAGAACGTTAGATAGGTTTTACCACTTTTATTTGCAAAAATGTTTCTCATGTAACGTACTTTTAAAGAACAATCACTGACGCCGAAATGTCGCACATTAAATTTCGGCGCAAAATATCACGCTTAACAGAGGCATCGTTCTGGGTAAATTTTTGCTGACAAAGTGAGAAGAATTATTATCTGGGATTGCTGACTCCTCTCCCAGTTCTTGTTGTTGGGCTGTCGACGAGACGTGAAGTCCACTTACCTTAAGAAGATGTGGTACATAATTCAAAGCTAAGAACATCAGTATATAACTGTAGGTTTCTTGAAGCTAATTTGCGAAAATTAAACAGTAGCAATGCTAGACAATAGTTTTAGCCAACGTTTTAAACAAAATTGTTTCCAGTGTTACGAACCTCTGAGGCCCAATCTCAGACGCCGGAACCTCGTGCATTTAACTGCTCCGCAAGAGATCACGCGTCCTGTCAAAGCGAAACAAGTATGACATTTTCCTAGGGTTTCACAAGAAAATGCCAAGCATGACACACGGTAAGGAAGATACCGTTTTTCACTTGTTAAGATGCCTAGCCTACCATAATAAAAACGTATTCTAGGACATACAGATCATAAATGAAACGTTAAAGTCCTACAAATATGAAAGTCAGTTAAGATTGTTAAGTATTTTCTGCAGGGTACTATCATCCTTTACTGTTAAAATAAGTAAATACACTTGAAAATATATAAATTTCAATAACACGGGGTAGAAATATCTCAAGTCCTACAAAAATGATGGTGAATCGTTCATCGTTCTACCCAAAAGACAGAGCGAACAAAAGAGGTTGTCGATAGAAAAAGCTAATAAGTAATGTAAAACATTTAAAAGACGTACATTTATGAAGTTGTTAAGGGCACTGCCTAACTCAGAGCTACGGCGGCAGCAAGTATAGGGTTTTACATGTTAAATTATTCTCGATGTCATTAAGTACCTGTTAAAGCTGCATGTATGCCATTACTGAATTTTTTATTCATCTTGGTGCCGCGCACATTGCTAAAGGATCTTTTAGACAGTTTTTTTCAATACCCTGAAAAAAAACTTTTTTTACGCACCGAAAACATTCGAAAACTGCTATTTACAACTTTTTCTTCCTGTGAACTTATTAAATTAGCAATTTTTCCCTTTATTCGATGCAGAAGATAGTTTTTGTCTGGAAGCAATATCACAAAACGTGACTGAGCCCCGTCAAATATAATTTAACATATAAAACCTTATCCTTGCTGCCGCCAGAGCTCTGAGGTAGGCAAGACCCTTAAGGTCACGCTCGGTAATTTTACATTAATTTAAAAAGTATTTTCTTAATCAACATAATTTTTATCGAAGAATCCGTTCGTTATTTTGTCACAAATATGTTATAATTTGTACTTTTTTTTGCAATAACCTCGCCTTATTTTTTTTTTTTTTCAGATTTTTGCACCAAAAATATCACGATATTTTTTTAATTAAAAATAAGCCAAACTCAAGCAAAATAATTTTTGCGCACGTAGAGTGCATTATTTTGCAAGACACTTATGTAGAATTGTACATCGTATGGCTGATAATTTTTTCTAGCATTCCGTTAAAAACATTTTGAGTGTTTTACACCAACGTTAAAAACTACCTAACATAGCCTTAAATACACCCATAATTTAAAAAATGTTCAGCTGTATGCTTCAATGTGCGAGCGATTCCCCACAACGATATGTTTGAAGAGCATCCAACTCAAAGGTGATAAGTTAAAATTCCGTACAAAACTTACCAGGAAAATGGGCTTTACGAGGTAGTACTCCTAGCAGCGAGGTTTGGAAACTTAGATGTACTGTACCATGAGTAAATACAACAGCAGTGCAATCTAGCACATGATTCCGGAAATAAGACGTTTAATAGAGCTATGAGCGCTCCTAGTGGCAAGGCTCAATATTAAAGTCTGAACGTGGAGAAATCGGTAACTATGTGAACAATCAGCGCTACTCAGACGGTAACATTGTAAGGAATAAAAAAACTAAGGTGGTGGGTTTAGCACTGGAGAGTAGTTAGGAATCAAGACAACTGATAGAATCATAAATGGATAGGTAGAGTATATATGAATAATTAATAAAATAAATTGACGATCGGTTTAGGCCAGAGACAGGGGCCGAAAGTCGAATTTCAAACCCTGCAGCTGAAAGAGCCTAACTATAGGCCTACTACTGTAGTGTTATGTTATCATCCTACAATTGTTAAAGCCAGTTTACTACTATTAAGGTACACCAAGCATAAATAATCGAAAGAATGAATAACTAAATGTCGTACACAGCGTTGACGTAAAATTATGAGGTATTATTTCTCCCATATGTAATTTGGATTCGACGAAATCTCGTCTCTTCCGTGAAAAAAAAAAAAAAAAAAAAACCTCTCGTTTTGAATCACAGTAAAAATGTATTGTAGTTACACCGAGCAGAACGTTGTTTGTTTCGTCTAATCAATTGCCGGATGTTTGGGAAGTTTTTCTTGTTTCTCTTCTGCAGAATGGAGTTCCGTGAACTAGTTACGTCTTTGCAGTGTTACAAGCCAGACTCTGAGAGAGATATTGGAATCTGTCCAGAACTTTTGCGAACACGATGCCAATATTGCACTCATCTATCCAAAAGATGTTGCGTATAATGTGGAATATTAGAAACACAATTTAGTAACTTGAATACGTTTTTAATATTAGTAGGATCAAAAGTTTCAGTTACTCAATAGCAAGCATGAGCATCCAAGTTGTATAAAAAAATTGTATAAGTGAACTTTTAATAAATTACATTTTAATTATGTATAGCCAGTACAATAAGATGATATTTCATCACAGTTAATACTAAATACTTCCTGTTATTTACCGCATCTTATGGTGTAAATCCTTGGTTTGTATAGTATTACGTTATAATGCATGTCGCATACCAGCGATGCAATAGTTTACCGGGAACAAGAACTAAGAGTAAACCTTGACAAAACCTAAACCAAGTTTTTCAAGCCAAAATAGACGCTTGATTGTATACACACGTACAGTACACAATTATACCACTTATTCCATTGTATGTTGGCCGTGATTTATTTGGGATACATTCTAAGAACTAAGTACTTGTAATTCAATTTAACGTAAATGTTCGCTGGAAAACCTCCAGCGCAGTTAAAGATAACCATGAACAGTTGTTCCAAGTTAAAGCACTTTTCTGTTATACACACTATATATACATACATATATATATATGTGTGTGTGTGTGTGTGTGTGTGTGTGTGTGTGTGTGTGTGCGTGTGTGTGTATGTGTATATGTGTGTGTTTCATTTTAAAAAATCAAATTATTTACTTTGTTGTGTTGTCTCACAAGATCTTGTAACACGTAACTTATTTGATTCAATTTGATTTTTTTATGATTCTTGCGAGTAATTTTATATGCAAACATTATTACAGAAATACAGCCTAATACAACAATAAAAATAGAAAACGCAAATATACACTTGGTGTTGTGTGATCAACAGCAGTCTTCAACTAACGTTCTCGGGAAATGCCATCAAACACTTTTAAACAATTATACAACACAAACCGTAAAGAATTTTTAACGTAAACCTATGTTTTTGTAGCACAATAATACGTTAACGACCTATCGCTCATTAAATGAAAACACACAAGCATATCCTACTGGCCTCCAAAAATTTTTCTCTCAATTTCAGACAGTTCTGTTTACATTTGGAAACGTTTACAAAATGGTCGGATTGAAATAAAATATGATAGGATTTGTTTCAAACGCGAATCGCCTATATGAGAAAACAAATATGTTAAGTCATTTTTCAGCTCAATTCTAAAGAATTTATATGCCACAGTGAGCAATTAAGGTTATCTGTATGCCAAAACGGTACAATTTTTAATCAACCAAATGGGTTAGATAAAAATTTGAACGCACATGAACATATGCTGTTGAATAAATACCATTCTAGAAATTATTTAAGTTTACTTCAGTGCCAGGCACAGGCCTTGTATACGTTGATTTTACCAGATTAATTGAAAATTAAAATTGTCCCAAGTACTTGTGTTCATATATTGCATGCTCCTGAGCTTCGTACTAAATAAGGCGTGGGCTTGAGTCAGTCTTAAGTGACATGACGTAAGCTACTGTCCTTGTTTATTTAAAAAACAAATAATATTTGAACATACGGGTGACATTCTTTGACATATATCATAGTTTTGATATGTTCGTTTTGGAAAATATATTTTGAAATATTACATTGGCTAAAACACACCCCGTTACAGAGTTTTTTTTCTGTACAACGGTAATAGCTTTTCAACCTAAGTCATTTAACTAGTCATTAGGGAAACAACGTAAGTCAATTTTGTGCCAAAATGAATTACTGTGGGTGTTATAATTTTCTACCGAAGTCGACAATGAAATACAGTGCTTGTCAAAGTAGTTCATAGTTCACTGTCTTGCTACACTCCTAAATGACGCATAATGTGGTTTAATAATACGTGTGATTACCTCTGTACTGTTCTATAACACCTGTAACTCATTTCGGTAAAAACAATTGACATATGTTGCTTCCCAATTACTGATTCAGTAATTATGTTTATTTTATATCAAATATAGCACTTTATTACAAATTAAACATAATATTTTACTACCAGTGCGCTCACCTTATAAATTAACGAGCTTCTAATATATCACTTCTGCTCAAAAATAAACGATCAAATTATATCGAACGTACTATACTAAATTGGTTTACCGTTTCACTGTGTGTGTGTGAGTTTGTATGTGTGCGTGTGCGCATAGTGTATGTGTGCGCAAGCGTGTTTGACTGGCCTTTTGTTATTCGCTGTCGACAGCTTCTGTTCACTCATTGACTTAATCTGTAAATAATATTGTTTTTTTTTTGTCGTAACATTTTTTAGTTTACAAATAGGATGTCAAACATACGCCTTGCGAAACTGAAACCGTTTACTGGATCAAGGTGGTAACAGTGTCGCTCCGCTTGACATCGCGAGGCGGGCCGACGGATGTAATGCATTCTGAAAGGTCTATTTGACATTCTACTCGGTTCTTTCCGAAGTCTGTGCAACAGTGGCTTGAAGCTGTATTCAGTCAGGCTAGAGTTATGTGGTCCCGTGAATTCGTCGTACTGTAGCGATACAGCTGAAAATAATTAAATTTAAAAAAAAAATAAAATTCATAGTAGCAAAGTATAAAAGTTTGAGTCAGTTTACAAAATACAAGATACTTTCTCCGCCGCCATAAAATAGTAAATTTTATTCTGGTTAAAGAAATTAACGGGATGAAATAAACTAATAATCTAAATGTGAAATTGCACATTTTCCGAATCTATCTGTAACCTATGCGTTGCTATACCACTCATAAGATTGCAGTGAATGTTTGGCGAGTTGTGCGATCGCCCACGAAGGTTTCTGTAGCGGAGGAGGGTGGCGAAACGATGAACTGTGGCTAACGGGTACCCATTATTTTTAGAGGAAACTTGTCTCCTTCTAAATGTTTCTAAAATGATCATTAAAGACTTTTGACGTCAGTCCGCACCATTAAGAAATAAAAAAAGAGATAAGAATATTTTTTACGAAATTAAGAAAATACCGCAATAACTTGCAACGTTACTATCGGTGTCAATGTTATTACTTACATAAAATTTTAAGTGCCGAAAAGTTTTTATCTAACGTTTTTATTTATTTTTATTATTTATTATGATCTTGAAAATATAAATACCTACTTTTACGAATTACTTAAGACAATTTGGAGAGAGATAGTTTGCGCTGCTCACAAAGACACTAAATTTGAAACTTCGTGAAGTGGCGGGAAATAGATAATGTTAAAAAAAAAAAATACTTCGAGGTAATGAGAAATGTGTGTCGCTGTATTGCCGTTAATTGAATTTTCCACGTTGGATGAGTGGCAAATAGCAAGCAAGCGCTTATAGCGAATATTTATGTATCACACACTACACTGCCAAGTCAGATGGTTACACGCCTCGTAACTGCGTGCGCAATTTAACGCCGGCACACTTGACGATCGTGCCAACGTCGCCCACGGCACGCCCTCATATACGCGCAGAAAATAACTTGAAGTAGGCGGGCGTCTTTATTGAGACCATTCTCTTACCAACAAAACAAGTAATATGTGTGCCATGGAATTAATTTCGAAAGTCTGTATTTTAAGAACGTTAATTTTGCTGCTTGCGATACACCTGATAGAAACTATAATCGTCATCAACGTGATACGCCATCTGTGTAAACTGCCGTATGACTCAGGATAAGATAACATTCACCGAAACTTGGCAACGCTGCTTTGCGAGTAGAGCGTACGTTACACAAACACAATATTTAGAGATGATGGTATATCGCGAAAAATTTTGGTGCCATCATACTCTTAAGAACACTAGTTTCTTGTGACGTATATGATTAGGTGATATACGTCTGACCCAACATAGTTAGGGACCCTGGTTTTTCACGAAAAGAATTTTGCCCCACTTTGTTTCATTACCTTAAGTGCACATCTGCAATTCTGCTTCATTATTATTGGCAGCGTGTTTATATGAAGAGCCGTATATCATTTGTCTGAGTCAATTACAATAAAGTCTCTGCAACACCTCACGGCTGTGATTTGCCGGTAGAATCCCAAGGCTCGAGAGAGTTAAACTATCCAATCACTGACCATGAAGCAGAACTGCAGATGTGCACGTAAGGCACTGAAACAAAGTGGGGCAAAATTTTTTTCGCGAAAAACAGGGGTCCCTAAACATAGCTGTTTGCAGACCAATAATAGGCATCAGATATTACAACAGCGTGATCCTTATTGGCTCAATCATATAGAGCAACAGCTCTAAGTATAAGCGAAAGCCAGAAATCTTTTAAAAAGTTGAACGTGCGTTGAAAACTGGTAAACAGTCAAGTTTCCCGGCGATAAGCCGTCATCTCTAACAATATTTAAAGGCACTTGGAAATTGCAAAGATATTTGCGGTCAACAGTCTACAATAAACTTTGGTATCATTATCAAACTATTATTGGATGATGCAATTTGTGACACGTGTGAACAGTTTTGGGATAAATCGCACACGTTCTTTGTTAAAGCTGTACGATATTAACTGGGTATGTTGAAGAGAGAAACAGTGATTAAATTTAATGACTGGTAAATCGCGAAACATTTTTGTTCTAACATACCTTTGAATACACTGTGATTTCTGGCGAGATGTATGATTGGTAGAGTTATGTAAATTTCGTAGATACATTCCAGGTCAGGTTGAACGCCAATTATGTATAGTTAATTGTCATGTCTGTGACTTGCTGGCTGCAGTTACGAAACGCGTTTGGCTACTGCAAGCCAGTAGTAAATAAGGAAATAATGCGAAGCCAATAGATAATCGATTGTGGCCAGTGTGTGTATAGGACTGACAAGTCTAGGCTGCTGCCAGATGAATCCGCGAAATTGACGTACCTGTAATGATTAGTAGAGATGATGGTATATCGCGAAAATGTTTTGGGCCAACGTGCCCTTGAATGCACTGTAGTTCCTTGCAACTTAGATGATGTACGTCTGCCAGAACGTAGCTGTCTGCCGAACAATAACTGGCTTCAAATATTACAATATAGGGGTTCTTATTGGCTCAGTCAAATTCGGTAACAGCTTCAAGTACAAGCGAAAGCCAGTAGTCTTTTTGTAAGCTGAACGTGCGTTGAAACCCAGAAAACAGTCATGTTTTCCCGGGATGAACTATCATTAGAGATGATGGAC
>PNEQ01054392.1:12908-29200 GCA_003012365.1 Medauroidea extradentata
AAACACTGACACAACGTAGCTGTCTGCAGACCAATAACATGCATTAAATATTAAAATAGCGGCATTCTTATTGGCTCAGTCAAATAGGGCAGTAGCTCCACGTACAAGGAAAAGCCAGTAATCTTTTGATAAGTTGAACGTATGTTGAAGCCTAGCAAATAGTCAAGTTTTCCCGCGATAAACCATCATCTCTAACTATCATCTCTAATTATTGGGTGATATATGACTAGAGACCCGGATATTTCGCGGGTTCAACACCAGCCGGCTAGACTCCACAGTTCTGTGTACACTCTGCCCTCAGCTTCTTGTTGATAGCCTCTCGCTCCAGTGAGTGGGAAGTTGTACATATGACAAGAATAGCGCGAACATTGGAGAGTGTTTTCATGCAGAACTGTCATTAGTTCAGAATCCTCAATGCCGAGTTTCAAACGCAGTGACTCAATCGTGCAACCATTTGTAACGAATGGGTAGAGCCACGATTTTATGGCGAAAAGAATTTTGCAACATTCCTTTTCAATTTGTTATGTGCACATCTCCAACTCTGCTACATCGCCTGTGATTGGTTGATTTTACCCTCACTTGCCTTGGCAAATTACAGACGTACGGAGTCACAATAATCTTATACTGATTGGTGCAGTCAAATGAGAAACGTCTCTGAACAAAACTCGCTGCTAATAACCTTGAAGCAAAGCTGCCGTTGTGTACATGAGACACTGAAACAAAGTGGGGCAAAAATCTTTTCGCGACAAAATCGTGGCCCTACGAATAGGAGATTGAAATCTAACATCACTTCATAAGAGTTAGTGAAATTTTCGGGTCTGCATATATGTCTGACACAATGTAGCAGCTGCATACCTATGATAAGTAGGGACCTGAAGAATTCGCGTTTTCTTTAGGGAACAAGCTATGACTGCAGCATCTTTAAGTCCGTGTTACTTTCGTTATTGGTCCTTGACTCTTATGACAGTTTTTGGAAGTCGCTGAGTCAATAACAAAAACGTAACTAAATGAAGGCCCATGTAACTGTGTCATTGAATAGCCAATGTACATCTGTTGTGTTCTTGAGTTCACGGATATTCTTGGAGACTTGCCTACGGGTCAGTGAATCCGCGAATTTTTCAGGACTCTAATAGTAAGAATAAAATATTACAATATCGGGATTCTTATTGGTTTAGTCAAACAGGGCAACATATTTGGGAACAAGCAAGAGCCAGTAATATTTTGTTAAGTTGAGCGTACGTTGGAACACAGTAAACAGTCAAATTTTCCCGCAATAAACAATTATCTCCAACGATAGCTAGAGTCAGTGATGTTAAGTGAAAAGAATTTTGTAAAAATTAGTTTCAGTGCCTTATATGCACATCTGCATCTCTGTTTCATAAAAAAGTAAAATTTTTATTTTATCGCTCTTGAACATCCTTAAGGCCGAAACACAACTAAATATTACAGCAGCTGACTTTACGTTTCCGTTATATTATATACTTCCATTATTCCCCAATACTAATACAAAGTTGCAGTAAGGGAACATTTCAGATGATTTTACTATTTACGTGATACGACTTATAATCTAGTGACTATGTTAAACAATTCTGAACAAGAAGTCAATAAATCTCTATGAAAGTGTATTTGAATAGCTGATAATTTTATTTCCATGTAATCTGTGTTGCAACATACATTCACTGCATTTTAAAACTTGTAAAACAACTGGATGTCAACATAAGTAAATGTGATAAATTGAATTAAACTATGCCACTCATAAATTAAGAAGTATTATGCTTCCTTGCAGTGGCGGCTCGTGGGTTGTTGCCAGGTGGGGCTGCAGATAGTCGGAACTGTACACTCTTGATGAACGCGCCGTAGACCAACGACCATGAAATATTTGCCGGCTACTAGATGTGTTGTGATCCCTCGGTTGTAAGGGCGCCTGCACATCAGCGTGTCAGTGGTTGTAGAGTCAACCCTCGCACAACCCTGTACAGCTCTTGGCAACTGTAGCCCTACCTGGCAACATCCCACGAGCCGCCACTGCTACCTTGTGTCACTAAATTAAAATCAAACCTTTATTTTAATCTCTTCGTTATTCATTTACCTAAATTTAAAAATTTTGAAACATGCAAATAAAGGTGTGCACTTTCTACGATCTCTGTGAAATGGAAGTGCAAGTTTTCCCTTATAACTAGAATATTCACTAATGCTGATTTTAGGATTTCACGCTCAAGGGATTATTTTTGGCGCTCTTTAGGAAGATATTAGCTGAGCATAGAACAACGATCTTCGAGAAAACACGCCTGCCAATGGCTACGTATTCCAGCAAAAACGGGAGAGGCGTACCGATGAATTAAGACCTTATCGATAGTGATGGTAGGCGAGTAGTCTAACCACTACATTTCCGTGGCCCATCTCCCTCCGTCATTGCCCGAGAAGCCAGGTCTGGAAGGATTACTGGTACTCCCCTTGCTAGAGTATCTGAAAGCACCTGTAGAAGAATTACTCGAGGCGTACAACGCATAACGAACATTCCCCTCCCCACGGACCCAGCAGTCCTCTTCCTAATTCAGGCGCACAATGTTTGGCATTTCCGCAAAGGTCGAAACAAGCGAGGGCCGCTGTCGCTAACGAGCAGGCGCAGATACTTCTCGTTAGGGAGCTGGAATAATTAGAGCGCTAATTGCAGGACATCGGTGGACGGACTCAGCCATGTAACGAGCCTAGACCCTCGGCTACAACAAAGTTAACGACCGCCTTTCTCTTCTCCGTCATGGCACGAAGAGGGAGCACGACGAGGGACAGTTACTCATATAAGCCTTATGAATAGAGATTATGGTACATCGCAAAAATGTCTTGCACCTACATACCCTCGAAAACACTGTAGTATGATTGAGTGATATAGTCTGACACTCCGTAGCTGTCTGTGAACCAAAAACAGGCATCACATATTACAATAGCGGAATTCTTGTTGGCTCAGTCAAATAGGGTAAAAGCTCCACGAGAAGGGAAAATCCAGTAATATTTTGATAAGCTAAACATACGTTGGAACCCGGCAAACAGTCAAGTTTTCCCGCGATAAACCATCGTCTCTGTACTTGTAACAAGTAGGGACCCCTGATTTTCACAAAAAGAATTTTGCTCACTTTATTTCAGTGAATTACGTGCACATATGTAGTTATACCTCATTGTTATTAGCAGCGTGTCTTTGTGAAGTGATGTCTCTCATTTGACTTCGCCAATCACAATAACGTTACTGCAACTTCACAAGTCTGTGATTTGCAAGTAAAACCCCAAGACACGTCAGAGCTAAGACGTCCAATCACTGATTGTTAAGGAAAGCTGCAGATGTGCACGTAAGTCACTAAAATAAAGTGGGGCAAAATCATTACCGGGAAAATTTGGGGTCCCTAATAATGAGTAATGTTCTTCTCGAAGACAGGTTTATAACAATGGTTGGCACCAGGTGATGGAAACCACGACGTCCTCTGAGACCGACTAGACGAGGATATTCTGTGGTGCTTCGCCATTGTCTTCCGTAGTATATGAATGAAAGTGCAGAACAACACCCAGTACTGAACCGAGAGAGGCAACTGTAGAATATTGACCTCCCCGACCGGGACTTAAACCCGGGACACTTGGCCGCCCACAAACCAAGAGCTCTAATAGAGGCAACGATTTTTGGTGAAAATAATTATGCAACATTTTGTTTCAGTACCTCGCTTGCACACCTGCAGCTCTGTTTCATGGTCAGTGATTGGCTGTTTTTAACTGTCAATATATTTGGGATCTACCCGCAAATCGCAGACAGGCGGTGTCGCAGTTACGTTATTCACATTGGCAGAGTCAAATGAGTGACGCCTCTACACGGTCGCACGCTGCAACTCACCGAAGTTGCAGATGTGAACTTGAGGCACTGAAACAAAATGTTGCACATTTCTTTTCACCAAAAAACATTGCCTCTAAGCTCTAAACACTGAGCCAAGTGGTCTGACTACTCAAGGGAAGCGTCACCGCGCGCTCTGGAGCCAATTTTTAGGGAGAGTAGAAAAGTCGGGAAAATGTTTTATGCCTAGAGACAGGAAAAATTCACGGGTTCACTGACCTGTAGGCTAGCCTCCAAGAGTAGTTGTGCATTTAAGCAGACAACAGCTGCTCATTGGCTGCTCGCTAACACAGTCGTACCACATGATTGGGTCTTTGTTTAGTTGGTTAGTTATTATTAGCCCAGCACCCTCCAGGAGTTGTCAAATAAGTCAAGAACCAGTTGCGAAGGCGAAACAACCTCACAGTTTCTTTTAGTTCTAGATTGTATATAAAAGAAAACGCGAATATTTCATGCCCTTATTCATGCCTAAATATCTTTCGAAACACTAATAGCTAGGGACCACGGCCGTAGAAGAACAGGTCTGGACACTCGCCTGGAAACTGGACCCCCTTGTTGTTTGGCTGCAGTTCACCAAATTTCCGAAAATATTGTGTTTTATTGGCGTTTCAGTTAGGGCGGTCGGACTTCCTTTCCACTAAGATAAATAATTTATCAAAACGTATTTTTATCAATTTATGAACTACTTCCTTCGCTCACAAATTTAAGAAAATGCTCCAACAATCTTTACTTACTTTATAAATCTAACAATGGAAAAATGTGGGCGGAGTTTGAGTCCAACCGCCCGGATTACAGCGCCAAAAAGTACGACATTCTCGGTAAATTGACGAACTACAGCCAAACAACAAGGGGGTCAAGCAAAATACATTGAAAGATAGGCGAGTGTCCGCACCTGTTCTTCTACGACCGTGTTAGGGAAATGAAAATTCAAGTTTTCGTTTGGAGACAAGCTAGAATAACATCAACTGTAACTTCGTGTCATTTTCACAACTGGTCCTTGACTTGTTTGACACCTCGTGTAAGTTTCTGCGCCAATAATAAAATGTGAACTAAATACGGGCCCATCTCACTGTATCAGCGAGCAGCTAATGAATAGGGCCACGATTTTGTCGCGAAAAGAATTTTGCCCCACTTTGTTTCAGTGTCTTACGTGCACACCTGCAGCTCAACTTCATGATTATTTGCAAATTGTTTTTGCGCAGAGTTATTATTCATTTGACTGTGCCAATCAGTACATGGATAACTGTGTCACAACACGTCTGTGATTTGCGGGTTTAACCTCCACACGCTGGGTGTTAAGCCATCCAATCACTGACCACAAAGCAGAGCTGCAGGTGCGCACGTAAGGCATTAAAACAAAATGATGCAAAAATCTTTTCACCATAAAATCGTGGCTCTACTAGTGAACATCTGCTTTGCTTGAGTGCAAATATATTCTTTGAGGCTAGCCTTCAGGTCAAAGAATCCGCGAATTTTTAAGGTCTCTACTAATAGCATGTTGCACCTGGAATGTTTGGATTGTAATATGTGGTTCAGTTGTTTACAGACGAATCAGATTCGGCGCGCCGTATTCTTATTGGCCCAACTAAATGCGTACACACGAATAACAACAAAAGAAGGTCGGAAATGTTAATAATTACTGTAAGTGATGCATCTCCCCCCGAGTTACCTTCAATCACCTTAGTGCGACGAATACAGGCCTTTTTTTGTTCGCGTTAACTGAGCGAGGTGGCGTAACAGTTACAAGTTGGCTTCGCTTTCGGGAGGATTCCCGGCTCTGGCCATCTTGATTTCAGTTTTACATGGTTTTTCTAAATCGGTACAGACGAATGTTCCATAGCTGAGCTATTTGCCACATTTCTCTATGAGTTCATTTCATTGTGTCATGTTGTGTGTCGTGTCACTATATTTTACGATTAGGAGTCCTGAAGTTTAGCAGCATCGTGTTTTAGTGTCTTCAATGTACATCTGCGGTTCTACTACAAGATCTGCAATTTGGGGAGGGAGGTTAACTCTCAACGTCTTGGGGTTAACCCACATATCACATTTAACCATATTCTGATTGGCACAGTCAAATGAGAGACGACGCAACACGTATGGACGTGCTGCAGATGTGAGCTCAAGACGCTGAAGCAAGCTGAATGTCCCTTCCAAGTAGTGGTGTGCCAGTGCACCAGTATTTTCACTCACTCAGTTGGATTAAAGTTAATTCTACTACAGGATAGAGTTAAATGTTTGGCACAGGGAAATATGTCTGCCATTTGAGCGCTGGTATCGGTAGGCTATGTCAACTGACCAGTCACGGAGTTTTCCTGAGTTTAAAGTTACATAGAGTTGGTAATTTATAACGCGAGATGGGTTCCTTTTTACTTTATAATTAAGTTAAATGATTTTTGTCATTTCCAAGTCTACTCAAATTTGATTTTACTACGTTTTCGTATTTTTCTGGTCCCTTAGCGAAAGCAGCGAAACTAGCAGCTGAAATTTTTCCTCTGTCAAACTATCCCACAAGGAAACACATTTTCTCTCCAACCTGTAATAGAATTAACCTTCATTGAATAGAACCACACGAATAAAGGAGGAAAAAAAAAAGAACGTCGGAAGTGTAAATACTCCGGGGCATTCCACGTTGCAGTCCTTCAATAACGGTTACATTACTAGCCTACACTCTTACCTTGGATTGGCTTCCCCTGATCCATCGGAATTCAAAACGAACAGATGAATTAAGGGAAGCCGTGAGAGGCGGATATGAAATACTTAGATGTGCGCGAATTTTGCGTATTCATCTGGCAGCACCCTAAACTTCTCTGTATGTTACGCGCGCTGGCCACAGTGAATTATTCATAGGCTTCTTACTCTACGATCTGGTAATACATGGTAACCTCAATAACAGTGGCGAGGCGTGGGTGTGTTTGTGACATCTGTACAAATTCGTGAGATGCCTTTCGGTAGAGACCCGAAAATTTCGTAAGTTCACTTGAGAAGACGTTAGATGTCAAACTTCTGTATACGTTAATTACTTTCGTGACTGGGTCATTGTTACTAACACTCTTCCTTGAGGACTGTTAACCAATAGCAGACATGTTTGGCAGTTCTCAATGCATAGGGCCCGGTAGTTTTCGCGAAAATATTTTTGCCCCACTTTGTTTCAGTGCCTTACGTGCACACCTGCAGCTCAACTTCATGGCTATTGGCAGATAGTTTTCGTGCAGAGTCGTTATTCTTTTGACTGTGCCAATCAGAACACGGATAACTGCCACACATCACGTCTGTGATTTGTGGGTTTAACCTCCACACGCTGGGTGTTACAGTATCCAATCACTGACCACATAGCAGAACTGCAGGTACGCACGTAAGGCACTGAAACAAAGTGCTGCAAAAATCTTTTCGCGAAAATTACCGGGCTCTAGTCATTGTTACTGACACTCTTCCTTGAGGACTGTTAACCAATAGCAGACATGTTTGGCAGTTCTCAATGCATAGGGCCCGGTAGTTTTCAGGAAAATATTTTTGCAGCACTTTGTTTCAGTGCCTTACGTATGCACCTGCATCTCTGCTATGTGGTCAGTGATTGGTTGTCGTAACATACAACGTCTGGACGTTAAACCCGCAAATCACAGACGTGTTATCAATGTTCTGATTGGCACAGTCAGGTGAATAATAACTCTGCACAAAAACTCTCTGCAAATAATCATGAGTTGAGCATTAGACTGATATGTGCTGATAAATTTCCAACTAGTAGCGAGCAAGAGGCGAGGAACTAATTCTTTACCAACACGACATCTTGTAAGGAGCTGAAAAATTCGCGTTTACTTTTGAGCTCAAGTAGGATGTCAAACAAATTAAAGTTCGTGTCACTTTTCGTGGTTAGTCTTGTTGGGCGCTGAACCAATAATAAAGACGCAACTTATTGATCACGTGGTGTCACTACAGGCACGAATATTTCGCGTGTTGATTCCAGGTCAGGTTGAGCGTCAATATCGTATACTTCACTTCTCCTTCTGGGATTAGACGAGAGCTGTTGTAACACACATTTGACGACTGCAAGCCAGTTATAAATAAGGAAACTAGCCGTGGGGAAAAAAACGTGCTACACGTTTGTACTGATAGAAGCCAATGGATATTCGGCTTCAGCCGGTACACGTACATAACTGAGATGAATATGCTGTTGCCAGATGAATACGCGAAATGATCTTGTCTCTACACTGTAAACAAATTTTAGGTAAATTTACTCTACATGTAATGGAAGCTAATTACCTCTACAAGCGAGGGGAAATTACTCAACACGTGTCAAGGAAAGTTACTCAACTGATACCGTAATGTTGCATTACATATTGGCGCAGTCCTCTAGGACAATTTGAAATAATGCGCGAGTGAAACTTCCGAGTGGTTTGTGTGGCGAATACACTACCCTGCGGAAATTTCCACACGTATAAGGAAATCAGATTTTCCTCTCAAGGTTGGGGAATATTACCATACATGTGATGAGTAACATTACTAACTTTTTTTACAGTGTAGGTTTCACTGTATCAAAGAGCGGTTAATAAGTAGAGGCCGTAAAAATTCGTGGGTTCACTGACTCGTTAGCTAGCCTCCAAGAATATCTGCACACTAAACATACACCAGCTGCTCACTGTCTGTTTGCTGACCCAGTGGTATCATATGATAGGGTCTCTATTCAATTGCTTCTTTCATAATTGGCTCAGGACCATCCAGAAGGTGACAAATGAGTCAAGAACCAATCACGAACGTGACTCTAACTTACAGTTGATTAAATTCTAACCTACACAAAAAAAAAGTGGATTTTTCAGGTTCCTACCAATGAGAAGCTGCAGACTACTTGAGTACACAGATATTCTTGAAAGTTCGACTAGAGATCAGTGTACCCGAGAATATTTCCGGTGACTAGATAGATTAAATAGAAAAGTTATACTCTCGTCGGTTGATTCCTGCCGGCGTGTTAATGTTACGTCTCATGTCTGGAGTATAGTTAGGGCTATGAACTTTTCGCGAAAAGAATTTTTCCCCAGTTTGCTTCAGTGCTTTACATTCCCATCTGCAGCGCTGCTTCATGGTCAGTGACTGGATGTTTTAACTCTCACGTGTCTGGTGGTTCTACCTGCAAGTCTCAGACGTGTGGTGTTGCAGTAACCTTATTGTGATTGGCACAGTCAAATGAGACACGTCACTACCCAGAGGCATACTGCCAATAACCAGGAAGTTTAGCTGCAGATGTGCACGCAAGGCACTGGAACAAAGTGGGGCAAAATTCTTTTCGCGAAAAGTTCATGGCCCTAGGTATAGTCGGATCTAATACCTATGGATCCCTGATTTTTTGATAAAGAAGTATGAACCAACTTATTTCAACGCCTTACGTGCACATCTGCAGTTCTGCTTAGCTCTTATTGGCAACTTGACTTTGTGGAAAGAAGTTTCTCGTAATTGACAGTACCAATGAGACTAAAGGTACTGCGATACCACACGTCTGTGATTTGCAGTAAATCGTTTATACACGAAAGAGTTAAAAATATCGAATCACTGACTAGGGAGCAAATGTGCACAGAAAGTACTGAAAAATACTGCTGCAAAAATCTTTTCACCAAAGATTTGGGTCCCTACACGTATACAAAGAGATTTGAATAATTCACATTAACATTTGGTGACAGACTAGTCTTCACTGGCCTGTACACACCAGCCAGAGCGCAGTCTGCGATTCAATTAGCCATGAGCAGTTAAGTGATGTGATTCACGTGAGTAACCGCTTTACAGCATGATATGGTTACAGTGCTACTGAACTTTTAATTATTGATTAGAATCATACTCCGTGCAAGCCACGACATTGTTGGCTAACGCAAGACGATGAACTATCCTAAAGCTGTTTGGAGTCCTGTCCGCTGCCAGAAAATAACGCGAATTTTGCAAGTTCATACGTATGCTTTTTTCGTAGAAAATCTACCCCGCTTCGTCATTGCAACGAACTCTAATCTTTGTGAACCACTCTCTATTAGACCAAGATACAGCTATTAGTTTAAGGTGGGCGGTGATGGGGAAATAAATTACAAAAATAAAACTTTTAAAATTGTTTTTAAAGAGAGAGCCGCGGCGAGCTAACACTCCTGTGGCGAGATCGTTCACATTTTTCCTTATAAATAAACCAATGTCTTTCCGGAATGGTCCACCCGCAAGTTAAATTAAAATATTTTCACATTGTACATATTTGTATTTTTGAAGGGTTTAAATGGGTTCAAGTTAGGAAAAATTACAATTATATTTTTGTATGCCTTTTATAGCCATTACTTGGGAGTACATTTTCCTCTTACAAAACAGTTAGTGTAGCCATGTTTTTTTTACCCATAATGTCAATTCAAAGTCAAAATTTGCATGTTTTACGTCATATCAATCTTGAAAACCAATAAACATACGAAATTAAATAATTCACGTAGTAACTTCATGTACCAAGCTACGACTTGAGGAGTGTAAAATCCCACTACAAAATGTATTGCATTTTTTAACAGTTATAAATTTGCTAATGGTTTTACTTCGGTAATTTTTTTTAATATAAAAACATATTTTATAATGGATTTATATATGCTTCAAATCGTAGACTGTGATACGTAGTTTTAATGTGTTTTTTTTTTTTCATTTCATTACGTTTATTAGTTTTTAAGTATTGTATTTAGTAAAAATATGCAAATTTCTACTTTTAAATGCCATTTTGGGAAAACTGGCTGAGCTATTTTTCTTCGTAAGAGGGAAATGTATTCTCAAGTAATGTCTACAAAACTTACCCTGCTGAAAACAAATATTAAAGTATTATTTTTCCCCACTTGAACGTCTTCAAGGAGGGGGCGATCGCCCCTACTGCTATCCTTCGGATTCGTATCTGCTATATATCACACACCCACACAGCTTATTCCTCTATAAATCTTTTATCAGGTTTGCAGGCGATAGTGAAGTGAGTGGTGTGGGTGGTGTCGTGGCAGGACCTGGTGTACCCCGGCGCGTCGGGCGGACACAACTGGCGCAGCATCGTACTGTCGCTGGCGGTGATCGGCCTGGTGATCGCCGGCATCCTCATGGCCATCTACCTGCTAGGATACGTGGACGAGCTGCTGTACTGGAGCGGGCGGCGCATGAAGTTCGACGAGTATCTGGAGGGAGGCCTCAACCCGCGCCGACTGCCCCCCGCCTGGGTCACACACACGCACTTCGTCTTCCAGACGGACGACGGCGGCCTCGCCGTCCTCGACACCTCCAACGACACCGTCACGCAGCTCGTCACCAACCACACCTTGGTAAGTACGCCTACCTGCCTGCCCTTTCCCCCAGACATGGGCGAACCTTAGAGTAAACATAGGGTAAAGGCAGTGTCTTTCATAAAGCTTCATACGAGCGAGCCTTAGAGTAATCATAGGGTCCGAGCAGTGTCCTCTATACAGCTGCATACGAGGGACCCTTGGAGTAAACATAGGGTATAAGCAGTGTCCTTTACGCAGCTGCATACGAGAAACTGCCGCATAGTAAGCACACCACGTGATTTCTGGACTAAGTTGGAGACGAAAATGTTAGTGCAAGTTGTTGTACTATGGATGGCATATTTCGCTCACAATGTGGCAACGTAGCACTCAGTTAGACCTCTCTTACTCTCCACAGATACCTTACTTATCTTGCTATTACTGTTCGGACCATCGTTCTATGGGCGCAGGTTCAAATCCCGAGCAGTACAAACACGAGTCTACGTTTACTCGACGTACCGAACATAAAATATTACCTGGACGTACTAGTGCAAGAGGAGACTCTCCGTGGAGTTTGCCACACTGTGTGCGGAAAAAAAAAGTTGAACGAATGTTTGCCTCTAACATTTTTGTTTCTATTTTAGCTCAGGCTTTGCGTGGCGGGCTGTTTCTGGACAACCTGTATATGCATGCTTGTAACGTAACACTGTTTTAGAAAATTCCGTTTAGTAAAATTTTTAAATGTTTGATAATTCTAATGAATTCTTATGTTATGTACACATTTTAACACTTCATTTAATTCAATGTTTGATTTTACTCTAAATCCAGTGCATTACATAAACTATAGTAAATAGGTGCCTTGGTAATCGATACTTTTCACGATGTAAATAAGGTCTAGTTTAGTGAACATATTAAAAATATATGCTGTCTAAGAAATGGCGATCTTTTTTTTCCCCGATACCAACATTCGTACTGCAAGAGGAATAGCAGCTTTGTCCTCTGCGTAATGTCACTGTCGCACGGTGGTGGGGCATGTTGCCAAATGTACGAGGGTGTTTCCACCTTCCCCTTTCCATGTATATTTCCTCCCCAGCGTGCCATAAATTTACTGCGGCCCGTTTTGCAACATCCCTGTGTCATATAGCCGCTGTGCCCCTCCGAGCCACAGAATAGACTAGCATACAGCATCGACCTCGCGTCTCGATTTCTTTTTTTATTTTCTTTTACGAACGCAGTACTAAAGATTGTAAAAAATATATGTTTAGATCTAACAAACGTCTGTTTGGATAGTATAGTAGGTATTACACTACTTGTGTGACACTTGTTAAAGACTGTAGCACGCACTGGTCAAACTACAAATACTTTGTAAAACTTTCAAGTTAAATTCACTTACAATAAGTAGGAGACATAATGTATATGTGCAGTAAGCTACTATAGTCCGTAAATGATTGCTGTTGTTCTAGCATTACTTTTGTGCACTATCACAAAAAAAAGGTTGCTTGTTGTTTTGCAAAGAAGTTTTCTACGCACAATTTCTAAGTTACGAAGTAAACTTGAGTATTGCGGTTTGTACTCAACAAAGATGAATCAGTCTCTTATCAGAGCTGTAATGAATGAGCAAATCCTATGGATGTCGATAGGGATCTACTTTGGACTCTGTCCATATCGTATATGTAGATTGGGTTACACAAAATAAATAAAAATAATCAATGCCATCTTAACGTTGTCGCCTCTTATTTCCTTCACTTTTTCATTCGTTTCTTTAATAATTTTGCAACAAATAGTGGCTGTCGTTTTCAAATTAATGATAGAGGATATTCACTACGAATCGCTAATCAAAAAGCCAGAAAACACTTTCCTCTTTATTTCAACTCGTACTTTGTCCTGTATTTTCAAGAAAGAAGCATGTCTGTGACTTAGTGGAGTAACAGAAATGATAACTAACTCGTCTGTCTTTGCCTGTCGTAGTCGAGAAAATTTCCGGTTTTCTGGGAAACTTTGATCGTCGGCGTGTTTTAAACTTTAAACAAATGTTGTGTTTTAAACTTTTTCTAAGCACGTTGTTAAAACACGTTATTTTAAACCTGCCAACCCTGCTTATTGACACCGCATTATTGTAATGAGAAGTTTGTGATATGACTAGGATAGTAAGAAATATGTTACTGTGGCGCAAATCGTTTTTAATTCGCCGACAGACTCCACTGACTAGTTAGAGCTATAACCATCCAGCCACTGAAGTAGAGTGAGCTAAAGGATTTTTTGAAATACAACTAGTCATGAAATTCTTTAAGAAAATGTTGGTATCCCTAGTTGTAAATAATCCTAAGCCGTTCGACAGGAGTAAAATATTCATAGAGACCCGGATATTTCACAGGTCCAACGACCACTCTTCAGCTACGTGTTCATTCGTTGCTGCTCTAATGAGTGGACAGTTGTACATGTGACAAGGTAGCGCGGGAGTCAGTGAGAGTTTTCATGCAGGTTTCCTATTGGTTCACAGTCTTCAAGGAAGAGTTTTAGTAACACTGATCCAATAGCTAGAGTAGTTAACGTGTGCAGTACTTTGGAATCTAACGTCTTCTCAAATGAACTAGCGGAATTTCCGGGTCTCCATTCATAAACAATACTTTCACACGAGTTTTAGCTTCATCGTGTCAAAACCCGTCCCGAGTGCAGTTAAGAAATCATTATGAAATGATCGATCGAAGCAAATTGCAACAAAACGTCTAGTTGTAGTTATGATAACAACTATCATAAAAGAGTAGTATGTGAACGTTCCTATCACGGTATTATCGTTTTACGCGTGCGTCAGAAACATACTGCGACAGTTGACATCAAAAAGAAAATGTTGGTTCGAACATTGCCTTAGAAGAAATTATCGCAATGATATGTAAAAGAGTAAGGGAGCACTAATGAGGGGTGATATGAGGTGCGTATATAGCATCGATGGAATACATGTGCGCTCCGAGAAAACCCGCCAAACAATGGTCATTTCCAATAAGTATCCCACACACGAAATTTTGGGACGACCCCTCTAGAAATCAAAACCCCTTGCTGGAAGGCGAGTGATCAGACCAATACGCCATTGCGTGTACAAAATTACTTTAAAAAGTAGATGAGACGTTGGTTTGCCAAATATAAGTTATAAGAAAAAGTAACTCTCAAATTAAACTGTCAGTTTCAACATCCGCACTCGCTATGATAGCGAAAGCGATACCACGAAGTTTATACCATGAAAGTGATGTGATAGTTGAAAGTTCTCTCACACAGCTATTATCAGTCAACTATCTTGACATGATAACGCGATACACAGTAACAACTCGTTTTATTAAGGCAAAGTAAATTATTTGCGTCTTATGCTAACGAAATCTTGCTATAACAGTTAAAAATAATTGATATCAGTAATTTTATTCAATATTTTTTCAGAAGAATTTTCAATTTCGTGTAGCAAACACAATACTTTTTCCACATTTCTTGACATTTACTTCAACTTACATCGTAAAGATTTTGTAACCATTGCTGTATACCTACTTTAAAATTGAAATTATTTCTTTGGGGCAAAGTTATTTAAGCAAAATTTTATTCTATTTTTTTAATTTATTTTACAAGGATAATCCTTGGTTACCCAGTTGCAAAATAAATTCCTTGTAAAACTACAATGGTTGTTCGTGTAAAAAACAAAACGTTGGTCTATATGTGTGTAAAATTAGAAGTAATGTATTTGAATGTGTACTTGCAATACGTAAAAAAACAATATTTTAAATACTACTGTCATTCTCTTCATGACACTGAACTCACTTACTCCATAACTTTTATTAAAACAATTTTAATTCATAACATTTTTAAAACAATATTATTACAGAGATTTTTTTAATGTTTACAGCAATCGAGTTTACAATTAGAATTTATTAGTTTGTGGACATACGCCATTGCTCATGTTTTGCTGATCAAACTTGTGTTGAATGACAAAGTACAAAAAAGAACAAAAACATACATAAAACATACTTTGTCATTCAACACAAGTTTTATCGGCAAAACATTAGCATTGGTGTATGTCCACAAACCAATATATTCTAATATTTATAAATCTGATTATTCTGAGAATAAATCTTTTTAGACGCAATATGACTAGAAATTGCATCCATACGCTTATATACCGCGCAACTTTCCCCTAGACCATCTTCACTTCCATGCTAGTTATTAGCAAATTCTTGCACCTTCGTTTATGAGGTTTGCAATTTCCTGCGAATATATTTCCGAAACTAAAAGTTTTAAAAAGAGCTAAACGGGACACAATTATGAAGTGAAGAGATTTTAATCAGCGCGTAACATCGAGGTCTTTAGCGCTGGTGAGGTATGATATGATGTGAGTGTGGAGCAGCGCCGGAATGGTGGCGCGAGGGAAACGGGAGATCCCCTAGAAAACCCGCGGACCAGCAGCATCGTCCGGCACGATTCCTACATGCGAAAATCTGGGGACCGACCCCGCCGGGAATCGAACCCGGATCGCCTGGGTGGGAGGAGGCACCGCGGCTCCCCAAGCAAAGTTGTGTTAAGGGTAATTAATGTCCGTATTAGAGACGTTTTGAAAAGTAAAATTGTCTCACAAAAATTTTGGGTACTCCGTTGTGCCGCTTTACACCGTTCTGCCTTCCACCTCACACATAGTATTATTTGTTTGGTAGAAACGTTCTTGAGGCGCACACACAACTCACCATTTTTTTTTTCATTAAATTGAATTGCTTTGGGTGCCCAGTTCTGCCCCTGTACACCTTTTAAACCTCTTCCTTCCAAAAAAATAGCTTTTTTTTTTAACTCTACGGACGCAAGTAAAACAACTCACGAAAGTCGTTTAGCTATTTTCCTCTAAGTTTTTGGGCATCCCGTTATGCCCAGTTTTGCATCCCTGCTTAAAAATAATTGGCAGAAAACTTCGTGGGCGCACGCCCAACTTACTAAAGTCTATTTCTTCACTAAATTTGTTTGGGTATTCTGTTCTGTCCCTCTACCGCTATTTGCCTTCCTCCGCTCAATATTTTTAGCAGAAATTTCGTCGCAATATGACGATTGGTATAGAACTTTATATGTAAAGCCGCGTACACACGAGCGCGCCGCGGCTGTAATGCAACACGCGCCGAACAGTATTCGCGAGGCGCGCGCAAGTGTGTACGGAGCTTCGAACACGT
>PNEQ01054392.1:29300-41385 GCA_003012365.1 Medauroidea extradentata
GACGTGTTCAGTCCGCATTCGCCCTGAGTAGCGCGCAGACCATGGCGCTCAGTGAACTGTGGTGTTCGTCACTTTTAGATGGATCGCCTCATGCGCAGCGCGTGCTCGAGGCGCACAGTGTTGCTCCGCGCGTTGTCTGCAACGCGCGTTCGATGTTGCATTGCAGCCGCGGCGCGCTCGTGTGTACGCGGCTTAAGGTGAACAAACAAACTTTGTATGGTATAATATAGCAGTGCTCTTTGTGCGCCAGATTAGTAGCTCGGCCATCAAGTGTTAGGATGACCATGTTTCAGATTGAACTTATTCTGTAGTAGGCTAAGTAGCTATAGCTTTCCATACGGAAAACTGTTCTTTGTCTATCTCTACCACTCTTCATTACTGTCCTGGACCTTATTTGTAGTCATAAGAAAGTAGACTAATAAAAGAGGGAGTTTACGGGTTATATAAGTACAATGCGTGGTATGATGACTCATATATCTCGAGCACGTTAATTGATGACTGTACCGTCAATGCGTACCGTCGAAAGTACATTAAAACCAAATAAAATTTTCCGCCACTAGGCACAGATAGGGTTTATCACCATAACGATATAATTGCAGTATGTTAACTTTCTTATTAAGTTACTTATCTATGGCTGTACGTGCTTTTCCATATGGTCTGCTTCGAAATGTTTACTAAGACTACGTCCCGCTCCCCGGGTAATTGAGAGTTATTTTCTCAGTACAAGAACTGGGCTAACTATTTTGCGTATTGACGTAAGTATCGTTAAGAAACAAACGAAAAAGTACCACAATATCTCAGCTAGTTTCGTACATATCATGGTGAAGATGAAAACAAATCTTACGTCTTTTCACTTCTTCAGTGATTGAATTTAGCAAAATCGTACCATCATAGGTTAAACGTTAGTATAAGTAACCGATTGAGGTGAAAATTGCGGCGCGATAACCTGTTGAGTCAAAGCGTAATCGACAAGTCATTTAAAAAAAAAAAACTTTCTGTCATTTCTTCTCAGACCTAAGAGTTTCGGATTTTGAAAATTTCTAAAATCTGTATTTGGGCATTCAAGTATTCATCATCATAAAACGGAAAACAACTCTATAATTTGACGGATTCGATATCGACCATGGATTTATTTAAAAGACATTCCATGTATTTTCCCACCCTTAGAATTTGAATTTCGAAAAAAAACTTTATAGACTGTTAAGGTTATTTATGGGCGTCAAATTTAAGTGGAAACAGTGATGCTAGGCCGTTGGGTTTGAGGTATACAGACTATTCTTCGGAAACACCTTTAGTCACATTCCTAACTTTTCACCTCCTTAAGTGTCGAGTATCGAAAAGTCAACAAATAAATAAATTTCAGGTTTTTAAGTAAGCATTAAGCTTAAGCAAAAATAGCGTCGAAAGTTCAGTGGGATAGATATATATCGATCAGGAATCGAAAACATATTTACGCTTTTTACCTCTATGGTATTGCATTCGTAAAATAAATTGAAATTGTATTTTGAGATTTTTGTCGTAAACATCGTTCTGAAACAAACAGTACTTCGATATCTCGACTGGCTCGATAGACAAGGAAAAATAATCGAGAAAAAACATTTCACGTTTTTTACCCCTTTAATTAAAGAATTTCGAAACGTCTTGAAGTCCTATACATTTATATACGTATCTATCTTAAGTAAGAATCACAACGATAACCCATTTCGTTTGAGCTGTACAGACGATTAATTAAAATACATTTCGCCCATTTTTACTCTTTTTGAATTCAAATTTTGAGAAATCGAAATCTATTTTCTGAATATTCACTTGAGCATCATTTCGAAGTAAAAATAAAATCTGTATCCCGAAGGGTTGGGTATATATCGATAATTAATCGAAAACACATTTTAGGTCGAAATTTATAATATATCCTTAAATTTGCTGACATGTATTTTTTATGATTAATCCATTTAAGTAAAAGTCACGACGATAGGCCGTCGGGTTCGAGCTATGTAGACGAATCTTATAAAAAACATTTCACCTCTTTTCACCCCTTTAGGATTCGAGAAATTCCTCCTTAGTGCTCGCCTACAACCTAAACGGAACCCACACAAAAAAAGTCACGTTTATAGGTCCAGAGGTTTGGGCTGCGGTTTTATGTCAGTCAGTGTTCTCTTTCATACACATACACATATTATATATACATATATATTTATTCAATGCACAGTTAAGTGACATATAACATTCTTAGTTTTGAAGTACGCAATGAACATGAATAATATATATTCACTTGGTATTCCAGAAAACTGCATTTCAGAGGTTGTAATTTGTGACTGGATTAAATTGCAATTGCGAAATAAATTACTGTCAAAGAAAATTAAAAATAATAGAAAATCGTAAATAAGCAGAGTATGCTTTAATCGACAGAATACATACACAGCAAGAAATTAAAAATAATGGAAACATTGTAATTTGTGTTTAGCTAAATAATTTCTGACACACACAAACACACACACACACACACACATATATATATATATATGACCTCAGACTACTAATTTTCCTATAATTTTTTTACTTGTAAGATCCTTAACATTTTACAAACTAATTATTTTACAAGGAAATTTATGTAATTTTAGAAATGTATGTTCAACCGCAGAGAAATGTATTTTAATTTTATAAAAAAAAATTTGCAGTCCTGGGTTAAACTGGCAATATATACTCTGTTTCAAGTAAGTTTGGATAACTTTGACAGCAACTTATTGACAATAATTTTTAATATTTTGTGATTTGTTGCACAATGCAAGACGTTTGTAGCTCTAAAATGAACCTGAGATGTTCATTTCAGCATTTGTACTGCAAACTTTGTCTTGTGTAGTGCCACAAATCACCATAAGTTGCTGTCAAATTTATCCAAACTTATATGAAATGGAGTATACCATAATATTCCTTAATATCCGGATAAACTACGTATCGGGCATCAAAAAATTTGGAAGGGTTTGTACGTGGAGTTTACTAGGTTACCAACAGAGAGCAGGCATATGTAATTTCGGCAGTAAGTGATGAATGTATCATATAAGATCACCATTTAAATTTAAATGTTTACCTTTAGTTCGAAGCCTTGGTATCACGAAGCAGGGTAGGTTTACTATATCTACCTTTTATGACTTAATTTTTTCATGCATTTATACTTAAGTAATCTGGTAAAAAGCATCAGGGCTGGAGAAGGTAACAATGTTTTTCTTTCTTTTTTTTCAGTTGCAGCTGGGCGCGGAAGGATACGAGTGCTCCAGCGACCTGCGATACGTGTTGTTTCGTCTTAACATGAAGCCGGTAAGATAAAAAAAAAAAAAAAAAAAAAAGAGAATCCGACGGGTTCCAAGGACTGTGGCATTCACGGCAGGCCTTTGACGACGTTTTTAATATATTTGCTTTTTGTTGCGAGTCTTTCAGACAAACCGCAACTGCTCATGTAAAACTTTCCCTATGATGACTTGAAGGGTGCATTACTTTAATGAAGTGGGTTGTAGAAGGGACGAAGTATGAAGAGTAAACGAAGTAGTATCCCTTGAAAATTTGCTCGTCACACGTGTCGCTTCTTTTCATCGAAACTTTGGTTGGAATGGCATGGAGTCGGGAAGGGGGGAGGGTGTTCGTAGTGGTAAGAGTCCCCGCCTCCTACCCTGTCGGTCTGTGTTTGATTCCTGCCAGGGCCAATTTCCGATACTTTACTTGTGTGAAACGTCATGGACCTTGCCGTTAGCCGGCAGTTTTTCTCTGGGTGTTCCCGTCTCACCAACCCTGCTCATTCCTCCGCTTCTCCACGTAGTTAAAAATGTTATACTTTTACAAAATAATTCTTTGGAAACTATTTCCCTTAGTATTTTTTGTAAGATTACAATAATTATTGTAAAATGTACAAGAAATGAATGAAAATATGCTAATACTTTCGTATATTTATAAACATTTTTGCATGCTTACAAATTTATTTGGAATATTTGCAAACAATTTTCGTTTAATAGCAATTAATTTTTGTGCATTTTTACAAATGTTTGAAGTAACAAAAAAGTAAATGTTCTACAAAAATGTTTCCAAAAATTGTTTTAAAGGCACGTAATATTTATTAAAATGTGACTGACTGTCGAACGTTATTTTGTTTCACATCAAACACTCTGCTCATAAAATATATGTCTCGCTATTCCTCACAGGTATTTGGAAATTTTAGTCCGATTAAAAGGCCTGCGACACTTTTGTTGTAGTGCCAAGACTGATAAATATTTTGACACTAAAAACATTTTCTGGTAAAAGCATATCTTGTTTATATTATGTATAGTAGGGCTTCATTTCATTAGAGTAAGGTGGACAGCTACGGATGCACAGTCAGAATTGTGCTCTCAGTGAAAGATATATTGTCTTCGAATTAATCCTCCCCCCCCCCTCCTTCAAACCGTTACCTATTAATTTATATTATCGAATTTACCGACCACGTGACTCTGTTCGTAAAATTTCGGAAGTCTCGAAAGTTTCGAATTGTTCCAGCTGCCATGCACTCGTTACTGTATGTCATCCCACATCGGCATTTGCATTACTGGCTCTCCCTTTTGTGTCGACGAGTTTCACCACAGAGCTCGTGTAATTCAACATCCAGAGTTAGCCATCGATTCAAGAGTCCTTCAACAATGATTAGTTAGTCACACAGGAGAAACAAATGTGCTCTGTTGAAAAGTTAAGTGGACACTCCCGTTCATGTAAAACAAGCATATATTCCTTGTGTGTATGGTAAAGTACCTCATAACAAGGGAATAGTAGTTTTGGCAAAAAGATTTTTGCACCACTAGGTTTCAGTACCTCATGTGTACAGCTGCCCACTCTACTTCATAATTATTGTCATTGTGATATGGGCAGAGATGAGATCTTTGAATGTTTGTTGCAATGGTACTGGAAAACAAGGATGCATGAGTTTATGAACATACACCGTTGATTATGATTTGTTGATAAAACCTGTGGAACATTAAACATGCAACTCACGAAGACAACAAGACCGTTGATCGTAAAGCGAAGAACTGATGTACTTGGTGGAAAAAAAAAAAATAGAAAAAATATATCAAGAATGTCCTGATTGTGTGACCAGTCAAACTATAGTCGGTTCGGGATAAAGTGAGCATTCAAAAAAAGCCCTGATAAATTTAAATGCTTAATTATTTCATACCTTTCAGTGCGTAACGACTAACGACGGGAAATTTTTAACCTCTATGGACACGTCACATAATGGTTGCGCGTTTAAGATAAATTGTGCAGCTGGTAGGAACCTATATAGTTATATAAAATAAGTTTATTAATTACATAAAACTCAAATATGCCGATTTAGTTGTTTTTATTTCAGTATCTCTATATTAAGTAGTAAAACACAAGGAACTACATTCGGAAATTCGTTGCCAACCGTACAAGGAGTAAGGCAACTATTGTTAATGCGGAATTATATGCAGAAACGGCTCAGACACTTGGAGACTACGTTTCCTAGAAATGCTCGCTGATTTGAGAACGGTTGGCACTCTGAGTGAGATAGACTACCATAAACGACCTGTACTGCTCATTTTATTCCGAACGACGTATACAACAGAGCAGAGATAGTCGTAGGCGAAAAACAACCCATTTAAACTATGTTAGAAAACTAAAGAGTATTTTCATAATTTAACAGGGAATTGTGCCTTCATTAGGCTTGTATTAGCGAATAGCAAAGCTACCATGGTATCTATAAAATAACAGTCGAAACCATGCATTTTGTAAATATTATTACTATCACGGTGGGACTGCCAGTTATTTTCCGGTCAGCTGATCATTCATGCGAGTACAAATAACAGAGAGAGCTTTTCCTAACGGCTCCTAAAAATTTCGTTTGCTGTGAAGTAGAAAACTTTATTTCTTGTCGCTCACCCGTTGAATTTTCATCTTAATAGAATTTTAGCTTCAAGTTACTGTAGCGCTTGCTGCAATCGATATCAAACCTCAGCCTGGTTACACTTACCTGGCGAGTTGCCATATAATGGGATCACCGTGAAGTATTGGAAAGAATAAAGGTCCGGATATCGATAAGTGCTAGGATGTACGCTTCCCAGAGTAAAAGTTGTCCCATCTCAACTTTCCCCATCACCAAACTCCTTGGCTAGGAAACTCGAACCGACTAACGAGAATTTTAATCGCCGTCTTCAATTTTGCAGAGTTGGAAGCACTGTACGCTGTTATATTTTCCCCTTTGCTCACCTGCAGAAGGATCGTTGGCTAGGGAGGAGAATAAAGAAGGGAGTAAGGGGGTAGAAACAATAATAGAAGTGGATAACATAAGTGTATTACGTGGAAGATCTTGAAATACAACAATTACGAACATTAGTATGGAAGGCAGTAGAGATACGACTGTCATGAGGCAGGTAAGGGATAGCTCGCAGCCCTAAACCAACGGAACTCACCACGCAGAGAGAAAAGGTCTTCAACGTCTGCCTCGCATCGTGTCCGCAGATACAGGATCAACGTCCGTGATGAGATGTCCGGTCGTCCTCGTAGTCTGAGAGCGTCTCCCCCGAGTCCCCTAGCTCGTTGTCCTACCCATTCTTCGCGTCCCCACCAGGTCGTCAAAATCCTCTCTTCTGATTGGTTCTTTTCTAGGCCCAGGGTGGAGCATTTCATACTGGTTCAAGACGGTTTTGCAAAGGAGCTAAGGCCCACTTAACTCCACGAATGATCAGATTCGTAGCCTACAATCAGTTACGGCAATCCTCCTGAAGTTTGGGTTAATTGTTTATCAGACATCCACTGGCCGCATGCCTTTCCCGATGCCGCCGCTGTGGTGGGATTGTGAAACCGTAACAACGCGTTCAGGAATTCTGTATCTACGCACACAATTCTATCCACGCCTTTGTCTCTGCTAAAAAGCAGGAAAAGTTATATAATATTTTTCAAAAGAAAATTTTTCCTCGCTGAGATAAAGTAAGTAACAGCTTCACCATGTCTACTTTTTTTCGTGCCAGCTGCATAATAGAACATTTCAAAGTTTGAAACAAGATGTCGTAAAAGTCCGTAAACAATTTTTAAAATCAAGGTATACTAGTTAATTTTTGTCCCTGAGGATGTAACATTTTCCCTGACTTTTCTGTGCCTATATAAGAAGGCTCCATTTATTGCTAAAGTATTAGTACGGTAAAAACCAAACACAAAATTCCAGTTGTATGCAACCTAAACAACCACTATAATACACAATCTACCGTCAGTAACTAAACCCTGATTCGTTGCCAGTATCACTGCATTCATAACAGCCTGTGTTAAAGCATGTGAAAAAACTGTTTTTCTTAAGTATATATTTTAAAAGTGCCACAGAGTAGTACAGAGTTAAATTTGGTAGTCGTTGATGTATTGTTGGAGATGACTGGATACAGGTACCTCGAAGCCCAGATTACTTAGTAGGCATACGAGTCGATGGTCACAAAATGCTTTGCAGAGTACTGTCACGGGAGGTGTCTGCTACAGTACGAATCACTTTGCTAGAATTCACATCAGTCGTTATCAGAGTCTTACACACGGTACTTGGAATATTTACCAAGTTTATTTATTTTATTTAGAATATTTACCATAAGTTTATTTATTTAATTTATTCGGTTTTGCGTGCCCTCAAACAGTGCAAGGCCTTTGTAGAGTTACACGGGGGAAAGGGAGTGTCGTAGCGGTAGCTAGTATGTCTTTCAACGTAAGTATCAAACGTTTTTACCTGTGGGAAATTCGAATTGCTCATGGCAACAGTTGAGGACCAAACTTTGAAAACAATACATGTCCACCGTATCCAATTTTTACAGGAAAGTAAAAAAATATATATATGTATCTTGAGATATTAGCGAAAATAAAATATGGCAGGTTAATTATTGTATTTTGCATATTTTAGCTGTCAAATTATTGTTACGAATATGACATACATATGTGGATATCGTGTTTCATTCGCTATACAAGAAAAACGGCAATGTTTAGTTCCGGATGAATGTTATGAAAATGTCGTGATTTTAAAATAGTATACGTGTCGTAAGAGACGACAGTTTATAACTCTACGCCTTCCAGTAGTTAACAGCTGTTTTATATATATATATATATATATATATATATATATATATATATATATATATATATATCCTTGTTTCGAATGAAACATTACAGTGATGTGGACATGTCTGATCATGAACGTAAACATAAGTATTCGTCTGATAATTAAATGTGACAGGTAGTATTTTAACTAAATCTGACATAATATTCGTGGATAACTCACCATACGCATGTAGAAAAAAACATTCAACACATTTTCGGATTTTGTGGACACGTCTGGCTTTGAAGGTTTCTCCTCAATCTTCGGTGCAATTCAGGCATCAGTAACACACAGTGGTAGAGAGTTTCTGGGTAACAGGGTATTAAAGATAACTATTGAGCCCAACATTACAAATTTTTGCTTGTTCATATAGTCGATTCTCATATGGTTTGGGGTGATTTCACTGGTGAATAATTTTCTCCCTAGTTACTGGAATTTGTCTTTTCATATGTTTACTGTGAGTGGAAGAATAACACTCATGGTTCTCTACGATTCCCATGTCAAATCACAATCATAGACGTCAATCATTATCGCCATCTTAACAAAATTTTAATAAGGACAAGTTTGAAATAAATAACCACAAATTACGACGATTTACAGAAATCATTTTAAATAAAACAATGAAATATCAAACAATCTCGAAGCCTTAAAATTATTCAAATGACACCCCTTCTTATGTTGACAGTTTATAATCAATGATTTTAGCCAGTGTTCCTTTTATTGTGCACTATTTCAGTATGCATACTTGGAAATCTATATAGCCAAGTATGCCTCACACACTACAAAATGTTGTTATCCTTTAAATTGTCATGTGCAGTGTCATTTTATGCCAAGCGAACTATGTCTATGACGTAGTATTTTTGCGTCTGGATTTTTCGAAGTAATATCTACTTATTTTCGTAATTCGCTTTTCCTGTCCTCAAACTTTCGTTAAAATTTGCGAGTATTTAAGACTTTCTTTTACTATTCGGTTATTATAATTCTATATGTTATATTTTGAACTATACTGCTTTAGCTATTTACGTAACTGGAAAATGAATTTTTTTTGTTAACTTAGTCCAATTCCTCTGAAATACACACATGTTTCGTGTAGGTTATAAATGATCGCGGTTCAGAGTAATATTGTAAGATTTAAATGTCTGTGTCGGTGTGTATTTTTCAATTGACAGTGTATTATCGATTGTAAAGTTAAGTTTCTGTCAAGGAAATTGGCCAAATATATTGCAATGGACAATAACTGCAAATGGTTTAAATTAAATTATAAATGATGTTATATTTACAAAAGTTTTATGTGCCTAAGACTCTCGAATCGGAACCGTAAAGATAAGATTCGTTATAGTACGAATATCCTTATATTTCTACTAGAGTAGATTCCAACCATGGTCTCAACCTGAAGGTTGTGGATTTGCCTAGTTCATAACGTCTTAAGAAAGTCTAGCAATATCTTACTATAAATGAGATGGAATGTCACGGGAAAATGCGAATGGGGCATTATCACTAACGATGCTAAATTTTGGTAAGTCTTGAACCAACGAATGCTAGCTGTCAGGCATGTATTTGTACAAACGGGAACTCGCTCGGCAGAAGTAGACAAGTTACGTCATGTCGTGACAATACGTCTTTCTACTATGTCGTAACTGTTGACTCTTTTATAATAAATATTAGTTAATAATAGTTTTAATGCTGGTTTTAAAACTAATTTCGTTTAAGTTGGGATTTCGATAAGGAAAATTTAAAATAACAATACATTATTCGGCAAGAGATTTAGATCTCCGCCAATTTTTTTTTCATAAACGTAGCTAGTGATGCAGAGCAGTTGTTAAATACCCGTCTCTCACTCGGGAGTACCCGGGTTGTATGTTTGTCTCCAGCCATTATAATTTGGTTTACCAGATATTTTCGAAACTAATCCAGTGTAATGCCAGAATGGTTTCTAAATATAAGTTCTGGCTAATGACTTTCTCCTGCCCCCTGTGTACCTCCACCAAAACAATAAAACGTAAAATATCCTAATAGTAATTAAATGCGTAATAAATAACAAAGCTGCATAACGGATATGAAAATTTTGAATTTTATTTCATGAGAAATGTCTTGCATCTTAACATACTTTGTCCAGAACGCACGTGAGAACTGGATATGATGCACTCAATTTTAAAAGTAAGATAAATAACGAGTTTTCAGCTTTCGCGGCTACTATCATGTGTGCCTTGTCTTCAGGGTTGGAGCCGCGTGGGGTTGGTTGCATGAACACGCGTTTCCACCTTCAGGGACCCCGAAGATGCAACCTGCAACGTCGAGCGTCCAACTAGACTCGTCTCCAGTCCTAGAGTCCAGACAACCAGGAATTCAATCAGACTGTCTGAGCTTGTTAAATCTTCAGTGAAAATATTTTGGTCAGCACTCAACACCTAGGTCTCCAGCGCTGGTAAGGGATGACATGATGTAAGCATGGAGAAGGCGCCGGAATGAAGGGGCGGGAAAAACAGGAGGTTCTCGAGAAAAACCTCCGACCAGCTACATCTTCCGGCATGATTCCCACATGCGGAAATCCGAGGGCAGACCCACGCCGGGAATCGAACCCTGATCGCCTTGGTGGGAGGCGAGTGCTCTAGCCACTGTGACAGCCGCGGTCTCTATTAATATTCTTCAGTTTGTATTATTTTCGAACGAATTAGCGTATTTCATAAAAAAAAAAAACGAGAACCTTCATCATCAAGGCCGGCAAATGCGTACAATGCAAGGGGTCGCGGTGGACGAATGGTCATACCATTCTCCTCCCATCAAAGCGATCTGGGTTCGATTACTGGCGGTGTCGGTCCCTGGGTTCTCACATGTGGGAATCGTGCTGGACGATGTCGTTGGTCGGCGAGTTTTCTCGGGGATCTCCCGTTACCCCGCCCTTTCATTGCGGCGCTGCTCCGTACTCACCTCATGTCACTCATCACCAGCGCTGAAGACGTCGACGGTAAAGGGGAGTGTTAAACAATTTTATTGTATTTTCAGTTTATGAGCCGTAACATTTATTCAAGTTGAATTATCAAAATTTTCTCTTAGACAATACATAGAATATATTCTTTGTGAAATGCTCGACATAGATAATAACGGAATCTTTCATTAATTCGTCTTGCAGAATCATTGCAAGAGAATTCTTGAAAGTTAACCTATAATTCTTTTGCAACGATTCTACACGACAAATTAATTAAAGATTCCATCATTATCAATGTCGAGCAGTTTACCAAGAATATATCCTATGCTGGTCGAAGACAATTTTTTGATAATACAACCTGAATAAATATTACTGCTCAATAATTTAAAATACAATAAAATTGTCTAACACTCCCCCTTAAACGTTGACCGAAAGAGCTCGCTCGTGCAGTGCTGAATAAAATACTAATCAACAAACGTATACTGTCGGTTCTAACTTTGTAACGTATGAAATTTATAAAAATTTAAAATATTTTTTTACAAATATTATACTTTTAGACCATAAAATATATTGACATTATTACACAGAATTTAAATTTTTTAAAGAATATTATTAAAAGGTAGTTATATTATTTAATGACACCTAACTAGTTTACGATAGAAGGCTATTCATAATACGTACTCTACAGCACATGTTCCAAACTAGGGACTTGGTGATTTAAGACCGCAGTTCACCTCAGTTTTCAACGTCTTTCTTTTATTTTTAAATTTGTACCAGATATTATTTTACTTATTTTTGACATAAATTGTGATTAAATCTTCCTCTAAGGGAATTTTTGTATTTCTCATAGTTTTTGCGTAATGAGTCGTAAACGTCAAAATTTGCACTTTACGATTTAAAGTACGTCACTAAGACCAACTGGCATACCAAACCGAAAAAAATTCACAGTGTATAGTATAACAATGTTGTAGGCTGTAATTTGACACATCATATATATATATATATATATATATATATATATATATATATATATATATATATATATATATATATATATATAT
>PNEQ01054393.1:0-41165 GCA_003012365.1 Medauroidea extradentata
GCGAAATTATTAAAATGTGAACGCAAAATAACAAATAAAGAAACTCTCTGAAGACAGGTACTCACCAGAGGGCGACGAACGAAGCAGAAAAACGTAGCACTACATTTTAAGACAAAAGCTACGTTTGAAGTTGTAGAAAAGATAAAATAACTATCCCAGTAGACTACATGATGATACTAATGAAGAAAACAAAAAAAAAAATAAAGAGTTAGGGCATCTTAAGTCCCTACGTGTGCCGGAAAGACACGAACACCGCAACAACACATCATGTCGTGTTCACTGCTGATCAACGAGAGCCGGAAAAATATAGGTGGAGAGGTAACAGAGTGCAAACAAAGGCGCAACGGAATAACTTTAAAACGCCCCACTAGATGGCAGGGGCAGTCAGAATCGGTCAGAAACGCCTACTGACAGGGAGGCACAATGCTTTCACGTGTACAGAGCTGCACAGAAAGGACTAAATCACGTGATGGACATGCATAATACACGCACCCTGACACAGAAAATGTCCGCACTGCAGGAAGAAACAGTAAAATAAAGAAGAAACAAAGCTTCGGCTAAGGAATGCAAAACGTAGCCGCGCACATCCGGCTAACAAGTAACACGTTACTGCAGCCTGAATCGGCTCTACTCATAACTAACATGTGGAGGAAAGATAGACTGTAATGAAAAAATAAAATTTACAGAAACATCCAGAGTAAAATAAATTTACTGAATGACACCAAATTACTGTTAGTATAATGTAACCACGATAATATAAATGAAATAAAAAAAGTTAAGAAAATAAACCTAAATTTATGAGAATATAGACAAAACCTTTTAATATATGAGTCGTGACGTATATAATACGGCACAGTATTATACTTAGAATGCTGTAGGTCTTCCCGAATAAAATGTTACATGTAATTTTACCATATGTTTCAACTTAAAAAAGTATTTAAATTTACTTTTCTATTCTATCTTGGTGAATGGAAAAACTTCCTTACGTTCCCTATTTTCTATCTTTAACTATATGTGACTGCGTTTCGTCACCGTGGTTAGATCCCTCGGCATCTACGAAGGTGATCCGAGTTCGATTCTCGGAATCTTCTCCTTCTCATGGCATTTACATTCTGTTACTTCTCCATCGTAGATATGCGTTTATTGCCGTCTTTCAGGGCTCGGCGGACGCCTGTCTGTGTTCAGTCAGAAATTCTCTATCGGGTTTGATGCCCTGCCATCAGATTCCTTTTAAACGATATTTATTTATGGTAAATAAAACTTATATTTTTCCTCGGCTTCCTCTTGTATCTTACAAAGTATTCAATAATAATATAGATATTTTTTTTTTCCATCAGACTTATGAGTTATATAGAGTATATTGAAATTCGGTAGCTACTTACTTTTCCTCGTCAAGAATGTGTCTTCTGGCGTGTACTTGAATGCACTGCAGGTAAAGAGTATAACAGGTAGCAAATGGAGACCCTTATATACAACCTTTTTATCAATTCCATGCCCTTTTGTAGGCGTTACGTTTTGTTTGAGAGTTGTGCAACGTTAGGTGATTAGGTAACAGAGGAAATGTAAGCCACCCAGTGAGCTTCCAAGAAGATAGCATCACGCTGAGCGAACACATTCAAGATTATTCAAAACAGACACACTAATAGCACGTCTACACATACTGGTTTTCAATATGACTAACTACCTAGATATAAATGCGCAACCTAATACTATTTTTAAAGGTAGACACTATTTGTACAAAAGGTGTTGCAATTTTTTTTTAATTCTAGATATCTGTCATTATAGTAGTATTTGTTGTTCGGAATAAAGAGATCTACCTTTCTAAAACTAATACTATTTATGTCTTTGACTCGTTGATTATTAAAGTAATTAAGTTTAAGTTGCGACAAATACATAGTTGTTGTTTCTATATGTATGTAAATGTTACTGATGACATGTTATTAAAAAAGGAAATATTTTTAAACTACATCATCCATCGTTTGGGGATAATAGTATCTTAGCTACGTATTATTCAGCTAAATTACGAACGTGGCAGCAGTTTCGAAACTATGAACATGGCATGAACGAAATCCACAGAAGTCATGTCAATTAACCAAGTTAGTGTATGTGTACCGACATTAAAGATAAGGAAACGTAAGTGGACTTTACGTCTCGTAGACAGCGAGGTAATTAGAGACGAACCAAGAATAAAATAAATCAGAATAATGATATTTTGGATGTAATACTGTGATTAAAGTATTCAAATGGCCGTTAATAACGGAAATATGAACACAGAATAAATGAAATACACAAAAATAACGTCAGCTGTTATATGCTTAAAACAGGATAAATGAATCACTCAAAACTAATGTCAGCTATGTGTTTTGGCGTGTGTGTCTGTGTGTGTATATATATATTTACATACACACACAAAAAGGACTGCGGTGGCCAAATGATTCGACAATTCGCCTCGCACCAAGGTAATCCGGGGGGTCGGTCTTCGGATTTTCACACGTGGGATTCGTGCCAGACGATGCCGTTTGTCGGCGGGTTTTCTCTAAAGACATCGACGTTATGCTCTGAACAAAATCTCTCTCACTCTCTTTCTCACTCACTCTCTCACTCTCCCTCTCTCACTCACTCTCTCTCTCTCTCTCTCTCTCTCTTAAACACACACACAGACCAAGTTCAATGAAATTCGAAATGATTGTATCTTACAAACGTCATAATATACTAAAAATTAAAACTTGACCATCGTTTAGGAAACAAACAAAGTATGAGCAAACTACACAAAAATCATGTCACCTTTGAATGCGGTATCCTATATGCCCCTAGTTTGATTATTTTCGCAGAAATATTTTCTAAGACATGAAATACGGTATTATGTAAAATATATATATAAGTTGTTACAATTTCGTAACTATATACATTTAATGAATTAAGTACATATAAGTCAAGTCGCGATACTAAGTTTAATTTGTGTCTCGAGTTAGATGGCATTATTAAATATGGTTCTTAAATGTCTGCTGTGATCGAATAATATTAAAATGGCCATTATTTCGGAAATATGAACATGGCATGAGAGATATTAATTTTGAAGAAATTCAGTCAACTGTTTTAAAATATTTAATAGTGTCACATGCACACAGTCAAACATATTTATATTTAGTAAGTTTAGTTGCCTACTTTTTCCTCCTTCGGAAAATAGACTAACGAAATTAAATGTAACGCGAGTGACGTGTACATTCATACCACGATACAGCCAAATGTGGAGTGTCAAAGATCTAATTATTTTAAACCGATATTTATAATTTTTTACACGTTATAGAAAACGATGCTACGAAAAATTGTTTGTCGAAATCTGCAAAATTAGTTTATGAAAAATATTAATCCTGTGTTGATTGAATAGTGTTCACGTGTTAAATTTTTCATGGCGAGTGGTGGTGTTCACCATTTCAGTTTATTAAATTTGTTTACTTACTTAATATAAAATCAATCTGATTAACATAAAAATTATAAATATATCAAAAGTTTACCTAAATTAAGTTACAAAAATTCTTATCACCATAAAATGGAAAGATAATGCGTGTCTTTCAAGTGCCTAATTGATTGAAACACTGTAGAAGTTTGAATAATACGTTTGCGAACGTAAAATAAAAAAAATATTTTTCTAGAAAAAAAAGTACTGATGGATAAGTGCTTACACACAGGATTCTAAGACGTATAAGTAAACAATATCGGTTTCGTCAAGTACATGTTTCAAAACGTAAAAAATTTTCCGTTCAACACACCTACATATATTTTAATGGAACCTGAACAAATAAATTTATTTTAATATCGTTCTTTTTCTCTTATATTAATGAGTTGCCATTCCGCTGTGTGGTAACCTGTAATATCCTTAACTTTATAATGTATTTTTGTGTTTAATGAGTTACAGTATGATGTAAACTTGTGTAATGTTTATATTAAAATTATGGTAAAAAGTAATTTATAACGGTATACTGCAGTAATAAAAATAAATCAATAAATTATATTGAATATATGGAAAGAAGTTAGAGAATATATCGTCCAAAGAGTCATAAAATTTATAATGTCAATCGATTACCATTCAGCAAACTAAGCCGATTACCAACTATGTACATAAAGTGGTACGGCAAGCATTACATTTCTAAATAGTTTAAAAACTTATACTGAAACAGAATGTGTATTTATGTCAAAATATTTTTCATATAATGCTGAAGAAAAAGATGGTTGAATATAATTTATTTTTGTGATGCAAAGCCGAAATGTCGGAATTAAATTTTGTATTTTTTTTATGTACTAGTCTTTGCGTACGTCATGGTCACCAGTATATGTCTGACATGTCTTAATACATCATATTTTATATTTCAATAGCATGCATAGTTTGAGCTATATTATCTCCACATGAAGCTATCTTGGGTACAGCCCTTGCCCTGTTTCAGAAGTGTACGTCCCCTTGGGATAAGATAAAACCTTGAACAACAGTAGTTACTCAGTAACGTTCACCTGTCAGGACTGGTACTACATTCGTATATATAGGTTGAGTGCATTCTACCAAGCACATTCACAACGTCAAAAGGTTCAGAAAGGCTACAAGTCACTCAAGTCAAGGCAAAGGTAATGTGATAACAGAGTTAATTAGCTATAAGGAATTTAAAAACAACTAATTTTTTTTTTGTATTCAAATCTGATTTTGCGACAAATGCTGGAACAAAAATAATAAATGTAACATTAGAGGTGTTTAAAAGAATAGTTAAAAAATTGTGCGATAAAATTTTTGTGCTATCTATAACTATTAACGATGGCAGAAAATTGTTGTAGGAATGCATGTAAGATGTGATCCTTCACTGGTCAGTACGTTTTTATGTAATTAACCATCATAATTAAAATAAAATATAGAAAAAAAATTTGCTCACATATATATCTATAATCAGTAAAATTAAAAAAAAAATGGCTATCTGAACCGCTTAGAATGAAATGAATAAGGCAGTAGTATGTTTATCAATATGTTTAGAGACGTGTATGATTTTCCTGTCTACATTAGGCACAAAGGTTTTTCAGCAATAACTGAGCAAGACATTTGATTCTATAATGTGAATATATTAGAATATAAATAACAGAATTAAATCCTCTGGAAGTCTCCATGACATTGTCACGTAGATTTTCTAAGTGTTTAGACATTAATTTTAAATATTATAATATCTCAGTAGTCCATGATCGTTTTAGAATGACAAATGTAATGAACGAAACAAACCAAAGAACCACTTCTACAGCATAACGTACCTCTTATGAACATAAGGTTGTTTGCTAGACAGTCACGAACTTAGCGGTAACAAAAAATACTTGTTATTATAAAAACTGAATAATAAATTTAGAAAATTGCAAGATATACAAATTCCTGTACTACGCAGACATTTTCGTTGTTATTTATAAGTTTTATTTTGAATATTTTTTTATTATTTGTAAACTGATTACACGATATATGTAAAACGTGTAATGTATCGAGAAGCATAACATTGTATTTCTGAATTATTCGTTCGGTAGCATATGTGGTATTTTCTTAATTAAATCAGTTGATATTAATAATAACAGTAACACTTTTTTTTTTCGCAAACTTTTGACATTTTGGAACACACGCGCAATTCTCGGAAAAGGGCATTAGGCTTTCTATATGTGTGTGTGTGTGTGTAATCGTCTTTGTAACCTTTAATTTCCAATTTTCTTAGATTCCACAAGAATTGTTTGAATTTAAAGAAATAATATTTCCTGTAGTTAACTGTGGAGGTGTAAATTCTTAAATGTCTGTGACTTAAACAAATAAAGATCAAAATTACACGTGCATTTAATACTTTAGATTTCCATTTCGCAAACAAATCGTTAATTTTATACATGAGCATTTTCGAAAAAATACTTATTTAGCTAATTTCCTTTTTACTCATCGCATCTAAACTTTTACCAATATGTATGTCGGGGATGACATATTCTCACAATCAAGTATTGTTTTGCTTCAAGATTCATCCATTACGCATTTAGTGTAAAGATTTGATTATAGGTAGCAAGTAAGATTTTTATAATGTTTGTCTTTTATCTAAAGTAATTAGCGTCTCCTATGTCTGTGAATTATGAATCAAATGTCTGTTAGTCAAAGAGCAAATTATCTTTCCTATTTCTGAAACACGAATTAAGGAAATCGACAGTACATAATAATCATATATGCATGCTCACGAAGTGGATATCATGTCACGGTTGCAACTACAAAACAACACTATAGTCCAGTAAATAAAAGTCCAAAAATCAGACAAACTGGAAGTAATTCCAAGAAACTTGAAATCTGGCATAGATGTTTAACTAACAGTGCTTAGTAATGTATCACAAGGCCCCATAATTCCAAGTTGTGCTTCGGCCGCCATCTTGTCCTTGTGTCGTCTTCTGGGATATGACTAAATTCCTTTCAGGAATTATCTGTATGCTTATGCCTGTTGACCACAGCTTATTGGCTTTTTTCCTTCGTTTTTTCTTTAACTGTGGGTTTATCTGCCACATTCGCCCGAAATGGCGTACATCCAAAAAAAAAACGTTGATGTTCATAGTTCGAAACTATTGCAAGAATCGTCAAAATATAACAGTAATTTCTGTTTGTTTATGTCGAAATACGCAGCATCGGTATTTCCATTTTGACGGTCGCATGGACCATACACGGTGCTTGATTGTGGCGAGTGCAGTCAAAAGAACTAACTAATCTATGTATTGGCCAACAACTATTGCACAGAAACGTTTTCTTGCTTTTTGTAGCCCTGTTGCAGCTGAGATAAGCTTTGGCCCTGCCCGTGCAATAGGGTGGATAGGGTTTCTTCCTGTTTGAGGAGTCGGAGAGGTATCACGCTCTAGTATCCGAAGGAAGTAATCCCGACCAACCTCTAACATATACGTTACAATTGAGAGATCGGCATCAGCTTCAGCTTGAACAACATTAATGTTAACATTTGTTAGATGAGCTGTCAAATTATTAATAAATTTTTAGGTCGTAGGCATGCACTAAGGGGATGAAAAGGGGTGAAATATGGTTTATAAGATTCGTATACATTTCTCGAACCGGATGACCTATCGTCGTGACTTATTTCAATGGGTCAATCATAAAAATTCGTATTAGCAAATTTAAGGGTTCTTTGAAATTCCACCTTTAGAGGTGTGGAAAGACCTGACATGCGTTTTCGATTAATCAACGAATCTTACGAATCCTCTAGGCTACTTCAAAATTATGCTTATGTGAATACCCAAAAGTAGTTTTTCGGTTGTTCGAAATTCCACTCCCGAAGAGTTAAAAGGTGGCAAGTGCGTTTTTTATTAATCGTCTGTACTGCTCGAACCGAATCGACCTATAGTCCGGGGTTTTCTACTTCAATTATATACGTATATATAACACATTTGGAAGTCTTTAATTAAGGAGGTGAATAATTGAAATGTCAATTCGATTATTCGTCCATAACTATCGATCCAGTCCAAATATGGAAGTGCCGTTTGCTTAAGAATGGTGTTTACGAAGAGACCAAAAATATGTTTCAGGATATTTTCAAAATTTGACTCCGAAGATGTCAAAAACGGCCAAATATTATTTTGATTCATGATCGATATATCGAAATCGCTGAAAGTTTATATTGACGCGATTTTTTCCTAAGGGTTATGCTAATTAATCGAAATGTTTATTGATTTTTCGAAAGATGACATTTAAGGAGGTAAAAATTTATGAAAGGGTACGGAAAGTTTTTTTCAATTAATCATCAATATGTTTTAAAATCATCTTTTGTCGTCACGATTTGCAATTAAATTTGTCGCACGTGTATGTCTTAATTGTCATTAAAGTTCAATTTTTCATTTTTATTTTAATTAATTTTATTTTTCAAAATTTTAACCCTGAGAGGATGAAAACACACTGAATGTGTATTAGATGAATCCACTAGTGCTATCGAACCCGTCGAGACATAGAGTTGATTTTTGTTTTATGGTCATTAATACGTAAATGCTCGCAAACACAATTCAGAAGTTTTTTATATCCGATTTCTTAGAGGTATAAAGGGATGCAAAAAGTTTTTTTTAAATTAATTGTCTAGTCACACTGTTTTGTCGTGATTTTCACCTCAGTTGGAGAGCTTACAAATTTTTAAACGTGTGATGGTAAGATGTTGCAAAGTTCTAATGCTAAACAGGTGAAAATGTTGAATATTTGTTTTATTTTCCTAATGTTATCTGCCCAACCAGTTGAGACATTCAGTTTTTTTTTTTTTACTTTAGAATGATGCTTACATAAATACTAAAACATTATTAGCTCAATTTTCATTAAAAGAAAAAACTCTCAAATACCCGGTTAATGAAGGTGATGTACTCTTTGTAAACCTCTTAAAACAAACGAGAGAGAAAAAGCAAGTACGGCCATAGAGAAGTAATTGATAAGGATGTTACCATTTTGCAACTATACCATTCCGTTACGTATTAGTTATACTACCTCTATATGCACAGTGACTGAATATTTTATTAATTTTTAATTAACTTCTGACGGTACGTGCTGAGGGCACTGTCATCAACTAACTTGTTAGATGTACAAGAGTCGTCCCCACGTATACTTCTTATACGATCGAAAAACTCTCTCATATTCAATGTCTGTTTTGTTAAGGCCCGGGAAAGTTGTTAAGATTGGCAGGGACAGACGTCAGTTTCTCATATAACAGCCATACCAACGTACACCAAGCTGCAGGTTGAACTTACTCTGCAGTTGACTATAACCAACTATAGAGCAAGTTCAACCTGCACTTTGTTTAACCTAACACTTGATGGCCGAGCTACTAACATGGCGTACAAAGAGGTCATTTAACTGAAGTAAATACTCGCGGTTAGGAGCAATAAACGCCCGGACAATGCCGCAGACGGACAGCTAGCTTTTGAAATAATAATGTTTGTTTGTTCTTCTTCTATGTAGTTCTATACAATTACATAACTTCATCTGCACTGCACGTCACTGCCAAGATTTTTTCACCATTGTCTGTATCCGACATACATACTCCGTCAGTCGTAGCACGGCGCTATTAAATTATAAGGCGACTAACGGAAGGAAAACAGATACAAACATGCATAGATAAACTTTGTTTCATTAAATAGTATGTTCTTTCCACAATGTAAACAGCGCCTATAAATATATCTAACTTGTTTAGGCCAGCGTGTGTAAATATTTTATTTTACCTCACAGACAACAATGAATTATAAGCAAAATTATTTTAACTAACATGTGTAACTAAATATTTCTAAATCTTCTCTTGGACATAATCGACAATAATAAATAAGAACACAATTTTAAATAATAAGCCACTGTATTTATATGAAATAACTAGAAATACCCAAGAGTTTTAACACAGTTACAGAAAAAATGTGCACATTTCTGTGCTTAGTATCATCCCCATTCCCCAACTCTGAAAACATACATGAAAATTATTATGAAAAGAAAGTTTCCGTTTTCCCAATGCAGCAAGTTTGTGTTATTTACTTAGTTTAAATAATGTGATTTCAGATTATGGGCATGGCATTCTAAACATTCTAAAATGGTAGTGATAAGCGTTTGCTTGTTACTCTGTGTTATTTTGACATATTAGCAAGTGTTATGAAAAACTAGGAACTGTATTGTGCATGTTTGTTACAGATGAAGTCCATTTTTATCGTCTGCGTCTTCTTCTTGGCCTGTTCGATGGTATGTGAAGCCACGAACAAAACCAATAGCACTTATACGGCAAGTGGCACGATATCTTTGGGAGTCAACGGTGGGTGTATTATAAATGATATTGTAGGTCTTCCGGCTTACGTTTTTGACATTCTAAACAACATTATAAATGGCACTCAGGGCGGCTTACTGGGCGGCTTACTGGGCGGCATTCTAGGTAACATCGGCATTGTAAATATATTAATGTGCTGAAATAGGCATCACGTCAAGAAATTAGTTTTCAAAAGAAGTACTGTGTCTGTATGGAAGTGTTTTAATATTCTGAATAAAGAGATTTATCAATATGTGGTTTACAATGTCTTTAGAATATAAGTAAATCATGAATTCTGAACCAAAACTCACATCAATTTTCATATTTTTTTATAAAATTAAATCTTTACACTTGCATTTATTTTCAGAGAGACAAAAATTATAAGAAATGGAGTGTATTAATAATTTAACTTTAACACAAATTCTACAAAATAAATACAGTCATAGAAAATCATTAAATTTAGAAACTAGAAATGGCTAAGTAATAATGGCTGCCTTAAGTTGTAAAGAATTCACACACCACTAACACGAAAGTTATAACGGTTTAATTTTAAGTGGTTCTTAATTATTTGTTTCCTGTATCGTTCACGCATGTATGACTAATGCGTGTGGTAACTTTATAGGATGTCACCGCGGAAAATGTAGTACTACAAAAATATATTTGTTTCGAAATATCTTTCATATTGGCGATTTGTACCTTTTTTACGGAATGTGGGCTAGTGTGGTGATTTCGAATTGTTCACTCTTGTTTTCTTTGCTCAAAACCTGTTTAACATAAAATCAAACAAAATGAAAATGTAGGAAGTATGAATGCATCGTGTTTTTGAAAGGTTTCTTCTGATACATATAAGTCATTTACGACATGAGACAAATCAAGTATTATACTAAAACAACTGTATGAAATAAAGGTAATGCCCCCAAGTTTCTGGCGAGTTAGTACACTTCGATCTGCGCCCCATTTGTGACCCTGCATACTTCCAAGCAATATTCAAACTTTTCCATGTTCATGCAAACATTTCAAATGGTATTGATTCGACTACTGCTATAATACGTTGACGCATGTGTCTTCCCGGCGTACGCCATCTTGTTAATATGTTGCCCGTGCTGAGGTGTCATGGTCAGCATTATTAAATCAACCAAATTATTTTAGCGGCCTTATTTGGCACGGCATTTTGGGTCAGGGCTTATAAATGGACATTCACACCGGCAGTTTTTGATATATTAGTAATCGCGTGATGATTGTAAATATACAGTAGAATTGCCGCCATTTGAATGATCTTAATGTCACATGAAGACATATGTTTACTCAAATAAATAGAATCGCTGTGCTAAAATTAGAAAAGTGCTCATAATATATAAAAGGAAACAGCTTGATATCATGGAATTTTTCCACAAAAACGAATCGTTCGGCAGTTTGGTACCGATTCGTGAAAGATTGGCGCTCGTATGTCAATCTGTTTGTACTAGTGACGTAATATTATATATATATATATATATATATATATATATATATATATATATATATATATATATATATATAGAAAGAGAGAGAAAGAGAGAGAGAGTTACGATCATTTAGGAACTGTCCAGTCTTAATTGGTAATATAGATATATTTATATAAAAATTACATCTGTAGTTTGGGGTAGATATTGAATAAACCCGCTGTTTCTGAAAGACAGAGGCTCTCTCTCTGGTTGAGAGTAGCGACGTCTTGGTGGAGCCAGAAAGGGGTTGACGAGAAACATTGATCAGCTCGTGACATAAGGATGGGGGACAAGACTGACTCTCTGGGCTGTGAAAAATGCCCAGGCAGAACTTACAGTATGGTGTAAGTAGAAGGCTAGCCCTGGACCCCACGTGGCCCGCATCTACATTATTAACACTACTGATGTCACGCTAACATATCGAGAGGCATGCCCTGTCATTACTAGCACACATTTATTTTCTGATCCCGTTACTGGCAATGGGCATTCAGCATCAATAGACCACATACTAAAATTTTATGGGAGTTAAATCGGTTTTAATTTCCCTCGAGATTGCCATGGTTCATTTACTGACATGTTTCGTATGTTTTTACGTAATTTTTCACGTCTGTATTAAGTATTCGCCATATATATGCTTCTTTTGTATTTCCATAGTCTTTAAAAATCCAAAATGTCTACCACTTAGTAATACATCATGGTGAGGCATTATGATGTTTTTTAGGTAGTGTTTAGGTACAACTGTTAGGTGGCGTTCAAGGTGTTTGAACTTTGTAGTACAGTTTCCCATTAGCTGTTATTCCATATCTATGAGCTAAGTGGCATGTTGCTGGTGCTGCACTATCCGGGTCTGTGAGTGCTTTTCAGTTTGATACAAATTGGTCGTTATCATATACTCCTTGAAATGGAGACGTTTTTGAAGCTGGATGTTGGAAAAGAATATTATCTACTATATATTCTTTATCATTGTTCTGCTGTTTTACACATCGTTATTAATCGGAACAAAGGAAGTGAAATTTTACTGTGGAAAAGAATACAGATTATTTGAGGCGACAGTATTTTCTGTTGTAAGTAACTGTTTTGTGTGAGTGTGAGATAGCACTTCAATGTTTATTTGATAATAAGCTGATAGATCCTACAATATTATGTGACACTGTATTTTTTGGGTGGATGTCTATGTTTTGATTTGCACGAAAGTGTCGGTTGAGGGTAACATAACTGTACATAATTTTCCCAAGGAGTTCGTACGTATTTCCTAACTGCCGTGACAATTTCTTCAGTTTCGACTACGTTATAAGCTGTCTTCAGTGTGTAAAATTTTATATCAGTTGTAACTTCTTTTATTTATAATTTTTGTAGTTATTTTCATTAATTTGTTTTGGTTATCTGGATAGAAAATATGCTATCAAATTATGCTTCACATTAATGACTACACTATCAAAATAAAATACGGTCAGGCTCCACTTGTAACAGTGAGAAAACTGTTGCACTGTTTATGTGCATGAGTGCAGCTTGAATGAATGCAGCATAAAATGTTCAACGACATGTATAGAGAGGAAATCTATCGCAGTCTTCTAGACAAACAGCAAGAATTTTACTGAACCGATAGTCATGATGAAATGATAGTATACAAGCACACATACGAAAAGTTTATCAACAAAATAAATGAAAAGCTGAACAATGCGACTGTAATTTTCTGTTGGTGTTTGTTGTAAGTAGCAGCAATATTAAATAACGATTCTCGAACATATGCAATACGTAGAAGACGGCTTTGATCATTATAAAAGTTTTGCAGGTATCGTAGCACTATCTTTACACGAACTGATAATGAACGATGACACGAAGCAAGTAAGTGTTTATCTTTTACGTCACACAATTTGTACGCATACAAGAAATGAAATGAAGTGTTTGTAAATAAAGGCGGACTGAACGCCTACACAAAAATTGTGCTAATAGATGACACACTTGAATATACTTTTAAAATGTATATATATATATATATATATATATATATATATATATATATATACACAAGTAATTTTTTTTATTAAACATTACTTGTGTTATTCATTTTGTGATACCATTGCTGAAACCATAATTTTAACGGGTTTAACTGAATAACTGTTGTTTATAAGTCTCGAGTTTCTTTGACTTGACATACAAGTATTAACGGTAAATTCACATGATTGCAAAAAAATTAAACGCTATAAATGTATGTGTGCCTGTTAATTTGATGAAAAATGCCTTAAAATACTAGCTGGCGTGTAACTATACAAGAAATAGAAAATTTAAAAATTTTCATGTCCGGCATGATTCTATGTACAAAAATTTAGCTTCGTCATTAATTTTTTTTTCAATTAGGAAGCTATATGCTTTTTACTTACCTTTTTCAAAATATTAAAACACCATTTATAAAACAATAGTATTAATAATAATACGGAAACGGGGGTGAGAAAATGAAGCACAACAGACTCTTTGACTACAAGTTGGTACGACAAATAAAACCAACTTATTAAATTTGAGGTGCTCCACTGGTATCGGCTATGTCATTGAATACTGTATAAAGTAACTTGCTTTCATAGCAACAGCATATGTTAGCTAGAAACAAATCATTGTCAATTCAAAATTAAAACATAATAATACTAAAGTTGTGATGCTCCACAGGTGTCAGCCAATATATTGAAACCTCAAACAACGTCTTGCTTTGTGGCCCATCTTACAATTTCATGCTAACCCAGGTTGTAGGAACAGAAAACTGAAATGTCTGCGAATATGCAAGTCATCTTATTAAGCAAGATCATTTGAGTATTTTGTTTCTATTGGAGTATTTCTGATACTTTATACGGAGTGGTTACTTGGGCTTACAAACTGACTGGTTCCGAATGTGTTCTCACAGAATGCAAGACAAACATGTATCGTCTGTAGTAACTTCTACTTTGCTAGTATTGAACTTCTTGGTTATGTTATTTTTTGCTACTCTGTTATACACGTGGCTCGTTATGTTCACTGACAAAATGTTGGGAAAAGAGTCAGAAAGTCATACTAAGTACAAAAATTAATAAATCGTATGATACATAAATACGATATTTTGATGTTCCGAAATTATTATTACTATTATTATTATGCTAATCCAAATATTTTATTATCAGAGCAGTCTTTTTATTATTATGCTAATCCAAATATTTTATTATGAGAGCAGTCTTTTGTATTGATATTCGTTACCAACTACTACTTTGTGCTAATAATAAAATGGGTAATGTTCTATTTTAATGTTTTTGAATGTTTCTTTTAATGGGACAGAATAACATACTGTGCTTTGTGGGCATACACCATTGCAGTACTATGTCGTACTTAAAATCTTAGAATGAGACTATGAAAAAACAAACGAAAAACCAAAATTTGAGAAAACAAACCTAGTCAACACATCCATAAACCTAAACAATTCAACAAAAAAAGAACCTGGAAGTAATTAGTCAGCAACAAAGGAAAACGAAATAAACATCCAAGAATTTAAGTCGAAATACAAATCTAACTTATCAGTAAAACTCAGGACAGCAAAATTAATACCGTACAGACTATACTGGGGCGAAGGCAATAATGAACTTAGGACAGAATAACAACGACGACGTCACAGACTATATATATATGTTAGTAAATTTAGTGACTGTATCACGTAGTCATCGTACTATTTTTATACGCTGGTTAATTTGTGTAATTTTTTTATGTTGTTGATAGTTGCTTCAAAGTAAAAAAAATCAAGTAATTTGAAGCAACTTACGAAGTTGACTTGACCAATAAAGCGGTAGAAGTGCAAAGTATAATATATTATGTTCCATTAAAGGAGAACATGAAAAATCTTTATGTCATTTGAACATTATCACACAATTGACATTTTAGGCCTTCAAATAGTAATATCTTAAACTATTTCGTTAACATATATGTATTGTACGATTACGTGAACAGAAGTTCTGGTAATTCCATTTCGTTACTGACGCCGTGAATACTGAATAAACGTAGCGACCTAAGAGGACTACTGTGAGTTTTGGCAACAGCGCACTAGCAAGTGATATAACCGGCTTCTGGGTGAAAGGTGGAGTTTAAATAGAACTATACAGTGTCTATTCCGGTCTAAACGTCGAAGATTTGCTCTGAAAGACCAACAGACTTGATCGTTCATTTGAAAGTTTTGAATGTATAGACTCATATACATTTTCAAGGAAATAAGCGAGTATACTTGTAAACTAGAACATCTCTATGGCACTCTAGCACATACTTTACTGCGAATGGCTTTCCTACGAATAGGTCAAAACACAATGTGTTAACGTGTTTTGCACAACAGGACATTTAACAAAAAACTAATGGACACATCTCACATCTCTGTTTCGACGCTGATGGTAAGATATTAGTGTAAGTTACCGCGGAGAACATTGTAAAAATTGAAGCCAAATGCAGAATTAATAAATTTGTAATGGATTATAATAAAAAGTTATTTCATGGACTGCTTTACATATAAAATATTTTTTCTCTCTATTTAATTTCACATGCCGGCGAAACTATCAAATCATTCCTTTTTCTGTGATAACTTTCAATGTTACTCCAACGAACGTATGATTATGCCTCTTGAAACTGTTAAAAACTGTTGTTTTTTCTTGTAATTTAGCAGGAATTACCTTTTAGACGTTATCCTAAGTTTGGCGAATTTACGCTTAAACGTTATATGTTTCATGGTGCCTCCAACCAATAGACAACAAACATACATTTAAGCCAATCAATTACGGTATTACTTTATTAACTTAGTGCTACAAAATAAAGATTTTATTTGTATTAATTTTCTAGCCATAACGTCATATTCAGTAAATTTTCCACTCTACATGAATTTAAAAGACTTGTCGAGGAGGAGGTATGATAGGAACAAATGCCAGCTAGTCCCCTATTGGAGGTCAGTACAACACTTGTCAATGCCTCATTGTATTACAATACGTAAGCTTAAATATCCACAAAATATTAATTAATAACCAAGTTAATATTATTCACATATTTCTTTGCTACATTTATACTCGTATTTCTCAGGTAACTTTGATTCTAACAACGCCCTACAAAAAGTATCTACGACTGTAATTATTAAAGATATTTAATACCATATTTGAATTTTATTTGGCTCACGGCTAGAAACACTAAAAATCTTTGGGTTTCACAGATAACGGGACGCTACATAAGGTTCGCTTTAAAAACGGTTATATTTGCCAAATGTAGTCATTAGTTTTTATTTGTTACAAAAATATTTTCAACAGCCAAATATATCATTTCTTAAAGTGATGTAATACATTTGTGACCGTAGGGGTTTGATGTTTTAATCAACATTTTCTTTATATTGGTATAAGAATTATTATTGAATATAAATTAACTTGCTTGGTAAACTATGTACGAATTACGGTTTAGTAACGTTTGGATATGCTTCGTCTGCAGACATTCCTACGGCGGTTCAGAAACTATAATGCTAGTGCAGTTGCATTTGACTTGAGGCCATGTGCTGCAGCTAAAAGAAATCTGTAACGCTGTGAAGGTCTTTTCAAGGTCAATTATGGAATCTGACGGTAGGTACAGCCAGCATAATAGTTTTTTGAATAGTAAATCTAAATGTGAAGGGTGAATTGCTGACAACCGAGAAAAGTTTCTATTATTGTGCAAATGGGGAAAATTGAGACGGAAAGCTATTTCTTTGAGTGTTATGTTGATTATATTTTGTATTAAATTTTACATGTAATATGTCTGAACATCATTTTCTTCCCCAGTTAGTATCAGAACTTGTTACAATTTCCTTGGTGGGGTGTTGTCACATTGATAGTGTAATGAACGTTATAATAAAGCTGGGAAGACTATGGTTTTTACGCCTACTTTCCGAGGGAATAAATAGGCTAATGGGATCACTTTCCTGTCTGTGTGTGCAAGAGTAGGTATGTCCGCATGCGCGCGCGTTTCTCTCTCAAAATCTTTGAACCAATGGACGAAATGTCATCAAACTTTGTACCCTTATAAAACTTTGTATTCTGACTTGAATTTTATGTATTTCGTTTACGCCCGATTAATATTTTTATAATGGTGGCCATTTTAAACATTTGTCGATCAAGCTAGATATCTAAGGAACCGTATCTTAGAATTTCACCAAACTTGGTACACACTAAATACTACACCCAAAGCTGAGTTGACATGTGTTTATCTCGTTCAACCCGTGCTCAAATGTTTAAAAAGACCGCTATTTTCACTATTTTAGCATTGTATTGAATCCCGTAGGAAATAATTTTTTCAGAATTTAATAAAATTTTGTACACATGTACTGCATACAATGCTGACTTGTATTGTGTATTTAGTTCATCCCATGTAAATATATGTTCAAAATGGCGGCCATTTTAGGCTACTATCCGAAGAAAATGGTGGCTTATGACATCACATTTCTATCTTTGTATGTGTATGTGTGTGTTGTTGTGTGCCCCCTTAAAAACGTGTGAACAAGAGGACCTAATTGGTGTTTCAACAAGACAGTACTATTACGAAAAGGAAAGTTCTGGACGAGTGGTAAAAACCAATGTGAACTGCATCTAGGTACCGACAGTGAAATACATATTTGCCTGCTTCTGCCTCTTCAGATTGGCTACACTCGCACATAATAAGAGTCTGCGCTGGTACGGTGATATGTTATTACTAACTGTAGTTCCCTGATGTAAGAAAACTGTCTTTCGACTTAACGGGCAGTATTTTAGGTATTTTTAACTAACCTAAACTATCCGAATCTAAACGTTCCTAAACAACTCTCACAGAAATGTACGCAGAACGATCAAATAAGCCTTAATGGTTCCAACGTGTAGATACATCCACTATGTTCAGGATAAAGTAATACTATTTTGACAGCAGATGCAACCAATGTAATGGTTCTAAATAAAGAGAAGGTCAAAGTCCTTACTTATAGCTCCTTGTGATATTTCAGGGACATAAAATATTACGGGATGTATAATTGATATAACGCAAATAATTTAGATACGTTAATAATTATTTATTTATTATATTAATATTGTCATTATTGTTTTTACAATATAATAAGTGTTTTAAGCCATCAATTTTATATTAGTAAGACGTTTTCGCGTTCACATTTACTGAAGAATGGCAGCATGTTGTGAACATGGTTATTAAAGATCACGCAACATCACCGGGTAGCAGGAGTAGAAGGACATGTTTTCCTTCCAGTTCAGTTCTCGGGACATACAGTAATATAAACAATAGAACGTGGATCAGGCATATTAGTTTACATAACCTTTTGCAGTGCTTGAGATGCTGTAATTAGTTTGTATAAAACTAAATACATGAAAATGGTGAACACGATGATTCGAGGCTCAACATCAGGTAACAACAAACTGTATTAGAAGTAACATAATGGAGATTTTCAACAATTGTTATTGTACCAGCTATTGTGCGTACATGAAAGTAAACAAAACCGCGTGGATTTGTGACATTATTTAAAAGAACCGCTTATATTTAAAGAAATTCAGTGATTTGTCCGTGTCTCATTTACATGTTTAGAAACAGTAAATATGATGTTACTGTACTTAAATGTCAGTTTCTTGAGGGCATACTTATCAGCTTACGTAATAACCTATTAAACAATTATATATACAGAGCTGACATGTATATTAATGGTAACGCTTGAAAGTAAAGAGTTTGATTTTAAATTAATATTATAACAAAATACTGCTGAATACATTAACAAATAAATACATTTATTTACTGTCAGTATTAAATTTAAATATAACGCGACTTATGATTCCGTGAATTCTTTAACAGTATAAAAGACTTGTTCCTATATATATTGGTTATCTTGGCTTCCAGGCTGGAGCCGCGTCTTGTTGGTACCGACGTACTTTGCAGAAGGCATCTTCAGGATGTCTTGAGCAAGACTGAAAGCCAGGAGCTGGAGGAGGCCTTTTATAGAGGCCGGTAGCAACTTGCCTGTAATTGGATGTCCGTTGGGCCAATAAGAGTGGAGGGGGCTCCTGAATGGTTCCCTGGATGGCCAATCACTGAAGCTCTCTCCTGATTGGCTGGACAGGTGGCCAGTCAAGATTATGATTTGGCATGTCATATGGTGGGTGTTTTACTGTCCAGATTTTTGAAAACAAATGTTCCCAGGTCCTACTCAGCTTGTAACCATCATCTCCATTAATGTTGGCAGGATGTTTCATAAACTCTATTGCCTCTCGTATTGTTCTTGTCTCTTAGTTACTGACGTTGGCTATTGACTCGTTTATATTTTTCCCCCACGGACGACTACTAGACCTCATCAACCGTAACAGCCTGTACTTCAACATAAATCACCACATGTCGCCTCCACCATCGCCACTTCTTCACCCTGGACCCTCGTTCATCGCCTCTGGACGTCTGAACTCACTCATCTCCTCCTTGGTGCACTCCACCAGCCATCATCACCATTGAGTCCTATCTTTACTCAATGATTGTACCCACAAAGACCGTTGTGGTTGGAATGGGAACACCTCTAAGCACATACAACATTCTGTGATCATGTCAATAAAAGCCAAGTTGCCCGCATTATATTTTGGACAGGGCTGGGAGCTTATATATATATATATATATATATATATATATATATGAATGGATGATTACAGAAAGGGCCTGAGTCCAAAAACACAAATTTGTGGTAAATTCGAAAAAACTATTTAGACTTCAAGTAAATTTTTTATCATGAATTCATTTTCCTTATTATTTTTACATGTTAGTTATGTAATTCAAAGCGAGAGCTCAATAAATAGTAATTACGATCGTCAGTTGAAGTTAATGGACTCAGGGCCTTTCTGTAATCAAATAATGGACTCAGGACATTTCTGTAATCAATATTAATGACGGACTAAAGAAAAATTTATGTCTAGGGTAAATTGTGATGTTCTTATGTAAAAACGTGTGGCTTATGTTTAAATATCATGGTGTACATTTATATTTTTAATAAAGGTACAATGAGCCACATAATTTCGTAAATACTACATTACATCACACATCAACAATGGGTCAACAAACTGTCAACTAAGAAAACGAAAATGTTTACAAGTATCAGAGTAAAGCTACAAGTATGCTATATCAATATTCATTATTAAAAAAGAGTACAGAAGATCCTATAATACAAAACTGGACTGACTTGGCCCTAGAATAGCAAACCAAATTGTGTGAGACTGTTAGTCACCAACAATGAGTCATCCTTACGTCATTAAAGCAAACGAAAATTGCTTGCACATAGAAAAACGAAAAGGACAAAATTATATTTAATACACATTGCTACAAAAATAATGTAAACATTTTAAGATTTTGAGTATAATGCAAAATATTGTGCAGCAGAACGTATAGGTTTCAGGTTAAACAAGTTAATCTGCCAGTACTTCATTTTGTAATGGCCACAAGAGAATGTCTTTCCAGAAGAGATGATGGATCTCAGAATCTTCCACGTATTGTACACATTTTTTAATGTCTTCCATTTTCTTCGCATTTATCGGTACACACTTTCCAGGGTACGCAGGCTTCTGGGGTAACGTAACTTCTTGTGAGTCAAGCTTGAGCAGGAAATTATGATGAAATAGTCCATCTATGTACTCTGATATGCAGCAACTACACCTTTAATATCTGCACTGTAATAAAATTCGTGGAATGTTGAAATATTAAAAGGAACCTTTTGATTTCGTGGGATTTGTTTTGCTTGTGTTTCCACAGATATACACGTTTTTCTGTACACATTTGGCCACCACGACTTGAAATCCACGATTTCTTCTGTATTTATCTCATGGACAATAAACTTGGATTGAGAACTTGATTGCAAGATAAGTTGTGTGTAATCGTGCAGTGTGTATACACGATCAGTATTGCGCAGCTTCCTCTTAATGAGACCAAAATCACGATCATTTGGCAGAAATGAATGTCCTCTAACTGGGAAATATTGCTTGTTACTGCTAAATCGTCCAGTGTCTGTTAGAGATAGAAGCATTCTGATCATTGTATTGCTTTATTTTGCCCAGGGCAATTATCACTGAATATATGGAGATGTTTAATGTCTGATGAAACATATTCCTTTATGTAGGCAAGTACTAACGAACAAACTTCATTTGGTCCCGTCCTGCCTGTTCCTTCATGATAAATGTAAACAACAGATTTTCCGGTTTTCATGTTGTGTACACTGAAGACATTTACTGTCAGCTGTCTTAAATAAAACAAATCCTGCACGGGAACTTTGGGTAAACTTAGGTTTTGCATGTAGTCAGATGTCAAGCCAAGAACATCCTCTTTGGATTTGGGTTCAGACAAGGAGAATTGCAAATGGTTATAAAATTTCTTAGCGCGTCGTTTGTTAACCATGAGTTCCGCGATGGCAACACGTTTTGCTGTATCGTTCAGGTTTTTAGTTTTTATTTTGATAGTGAGTGCTTCACATGTACAACATGTGTCCACTTGTGGACGCCCAAAAGTTAGATCAAAGTTGTCCCGAAATACTTTATTATAGTACTCGTATTTTACGTTGGAAGCAGGATGCTTTTCCTTAAACAAGGCATACATTGCCTTAACTGTTAGGTCACTGTTCAAATACTGCGTATTGTTGGTTGCGTAATGCGTATTCTTCACAGGAAATGAGGTTATGTGTTCATGTATCTCCACTAATGTTTCTCCTGGAATAGCACTGCCACTTCTGTTTTTTCCCCTTCGTCGGTTGGCGTTTTGCCATCTTTGAGAAGCTCTCTAAGCCGTCTGACACGTTTTTCACTTTCTGCATAAATACTTAAAAATGCTACTCGGCAAACTGGTACTCTTGCCGAGCCTACCAAACAAAAGTATCTAAAACTCTTGCTTAAAAGTTTAGCATAGTCTTTCCTAGGTCGGTGGCGATCAACATTAACACACTCAATCTGTCCTTGTAAATATATGTCTTGTTCGTCTTTTGTATTTATGTCTAAGAATGAATTCAAAATTAGAGCTCTGTCAATTTCACTTATTTTGTCAAAACACTTTGCATGGCATTTTCAGGTATAACCTTACCTGCATAATTAGTATGCTCCAGTCCTTTCAACCTGGCTGTTTTTATTTTATTTCTTGTATAGTCAGCATCATTCCTGATACCTCGTTTGCATCCTTTTCTTTGTTCAGTACATTTCACCGACGTCTCCACGCTCATATTTATTCCTATTTTATTACTGAACTCACAACATAACTATAAAATATCGTAATAATTTAATCACAGCTCTTTAAACGATGGCAACCACAAATGAACACTAACAAAGTGTAATATTATAAACAAAAGCTTGCATTGGCTTTAACAGTGGAGCCAACATAACTTTACGGCTTTTAGGTGTATCGCACAAATTTACCGTAGTTTTCACTGGATAATATTACTATTGTAAATTAATATTAAGTATTACCATAAATACTTTTAGTACATACATATTTAAGGTTATATTGCGTAAGAAATTATGGTGCTTATAACTCATACATTCGTTTTTCAAACACAGCATAATTCAATGATTGCAGAAACGGCCTCTGTCCCGGACTCGGGCCCTTTCTCAACTCAATATAAACTTTACAGACATTTGTTTCCCATTATAACAGTAGGACCCAGGCCCTTTCTGTGCTCAAAAGATGTGTCTACCCCAGCAGAACACGAATTCACAATAAAGTCAAAATGACCAAAAAGTGGACTCGGGCCCTTTCTGCAATCATCGATTCATATATATGTATATATATATATATATATATATATATATATATATATATATATATATATATATATATATCTTTCCTAAAATTATTTTGCGACGATGTGTCGTACCAAACAACGCACACTGTCGCTCTACATAATGCATCAGAAGCGACTGTTGAGACAGTATAAGGCAATATAACACATTGATAAAATTAAAATACTGCACTGCAAGGAGTACTTTACGGCGCAGTAAAAGCAGCACAACAAACTGTAAAGATTGTAGGGAGTACTACACAGCACTGTCAAATCAATAAAACACATTGTTGAAAATAAGATACTATGTTGATGGGAGTACTACACAGCAATTTCAAAGCAACAAAACATATAGTTAAAACTACCACACCTCGTTGTTAGGAGCAACATGTACAGATTGCTAACACTACATGACAGCATTGCTGACAGTACCCAGCATATCTGTAAATTTAACAAATAAGTTTTGTTGATATTGCCATCTCAATTTACCATACGTAGATAGTAACTGTAACCACACTGTAAAAAAAGTGAGTAATATTACTCATCATATGTATGCTAATATTCCCCAACCTTGAGAGGAAAGTCTGATTTTCGAATATGTGTGGAAATTTTCGCAAGGTAGTGTATTGGCCACACAAACCACTCGGAAGTTTTGCTCGCGCGTTATGTCAAATTGTCCTGGAGATCTTGCGCAAATACGTAATGAAAAATTACATTACCAGTTGAGTAACTTTCCTTGACACGTGTTGAGTAATTTTCCTTCACTTGTAGAGGTAATATGCTTCCATTACATGTAGAGTAAATTTACCAAAATTTTTTTTACAGTGCAATTATATATCTGTCACTATGTTAACAATAATGGATGGTTTAAGAAACCCAAATCTGGTACTTATAATAATATATTGTTAACAGTGTAGATATATGGTTTGCAAAATTGCTCACATTTATCATGCTTGCCAACATCAAGTTTGTATGTCAATAAAAAATTCATCCAAGTATTCAGAACTATTTTGTTTCATTAAAAGAGTTTAGTTATATTTTGCAAAATTCGTTTAAAGTGATGGTCTTAAGGCTAAATTTGTCCCGTGTATAGTGTGATTCTTTGCAGAGTGATGGCAGCACTCTCGGGACCAAAAAGTTCTACATAAATAATTCCACAACCCGTGGACGGATTTTAAATCGAGAAATGGCAATTTACATCGTTATGCCATACGAATATAGGTAAGTAATATGCATCTCATTGAAATTATCCAATACAGTAATTTAAAAAAAAATTTCAAAATCATATTTATTTTAAAATGCCGCCTTAGAGGAACATGGTCATTACTTAGACGAATTCAAGACAGTTTACATAATTTGAATAGGTCAAATAGTTATGACGGAAACAGACAAATAAAATATTCGCAGTTCTGGGTCAAACGCGAACAAGGCCCGCCAGAAATGTCGTCTTTCTGCCGTTCCACGCCGGCGTCTTTATCGTCAGTGTCTGCTAGTGTGGTCAGTTTTGTATTAGGATGTCTGGTGAATTTAGATACTATCCAAGTGTTCAAGGCTCAAATAATATTCATGCGAGTTACATCTGATGACTGAGTAACCGTAGCACAGTCGGTTGGCACGTTGGTTATTGGCGTGAAATGTTGTGTTTTTGAGTCCTAGGTAGGCACCTGAGTTATTAGGTTAGTCAGTTTGTATACAAAATATACGTGCAAACATATATAACTACTTGGGCTATCGACGGGACGTAAAATACCAATGAAATAAAAAGACAGGGTAGTTTACGAATGCTCTGGAACAACGGAATATAATCACAAAGCAAGCCTAGTTTCTCAGTGCCTCAATTGTACACAGACATAACATTTTGCGAAAAATCTTGTTGTGGTAATGCTGACAGACGACTACAGATTTGCACGCCAATACATCTGTGTTCGGGTAAATACGAAGTTCTATAGCCACTTCACTATGTTTGCAGCCTGTATGTCTTGTACTTTTACACTGTCATGCGCGTATTACTTACATAATTCACTTGTACAAATGCTTCACTCGTGTTTGAACACTCCGCAGTATTTATTGGCATGTTAAATCTATCATGTGCGTGCTTGCGGTAGCTGTTATTTCACTATTTGTTGACGAATGAACACAGCAATATAAATCGCGCTAATTGTTTCAACATTTACTGAAAGCATCTACATACAATGATATGCTGACAAATTTCTTATGTGATGAATCGTAAAAACCAAAATGTGTATAATATTTCGATCATACGAGTAGATAGATTTAGTTCCTTCTGGCACAGGAGCCGGAGTGAGGCACCCGCCCAAGTGAGGCACCACCCGCCATGTTGTGACGTCACGTCCCCGGCCACCATGTTGGACGACCTTGACCTTGACCTTTAACCTTGACCTTGATCTTGAGTGTTAAATTACGAAAATTTTCCAAAATTTCGAAAATTTCGAAAAAATTTCAAAAAATTCAAAACTTTAAAAAAATTTCATAAATCCCGAAAAAAATATTACCTCCATCTTGTTTTCGGCCGCCATCTTGTTTCCGGCCGCCATCTTGGTGTTTCTTCCGAAAAAATTTCGATTTCGCATTCCATAATAACCCCGCAAGTATTTAATAAATATAAATTTTTATAAAAAAACATTTTAATAAAATTCTTAACTATTTAATAAAAAAAATTTTGTATAAAAATTATTTAATTAAATCAAATACCGGCACGTCTTACCCGGACGAGCTCCATCGACACACTGACGCCCCCTACCACTTTTTACTTGTATATATTAACTAATACCCCCCTCCCCCTTCCCCTATCACGTACTTTAATTTAATTGGCCGTTAGTAACGTAATGAATTTCCCCCCTCCTTCCCCTACTTTCCCCTCTCACCAACACTCGTGTTATAATCCGCTCAAACTACTACACCCCTCTCCACCCCCTTCACCCAACTTTACCACCACTTTCTTACACATCGACTTAACATTATTTCCTTTATAATTCTCACTACACAGCATGTCACCAGTGTCTTCACATAGCAGCTAGATGACCGTAAGTAGTAACAACCATCGATTGCGACTACGTATTGATCATTAATTTTAAAATTATCGGTTTTTTTACATTGTAACTATAATTTCAAAAACCTTATTTAAATACCATTAATGAATACTACTTAAACATGACTTATTTCTTAGCTATATCCGATCAATTCCCAATAAAATCAATCAATTAATTAAAAAAACTTGTTGGTAAATACTTTTTTATAACTACACTGACATTGTTTCCTACGGAACTTCATCGTCTACACTAACACTCCTATCAAATTAGCTACATTTCCTTCAATTTACGATAAAATCAATAATTCGTTTTGAAAATAACGTATTTTTATCAGGACAGTTACATCGAAGAAACAGGCGTACAATTTCATATTCATACTACTTATGCTAAACACACCACCCCTACGCCCTCGCACCTACCATCGAATACCCCCTCACAACTCTACCTTCACTCTCCAACAGTCCTGTCAGAACCTGTCCGAACTGTTCGTTACACTTTTCTGCAGTACATATACGTGCGTATGACATTGTCTCTGCTTAGCGAGCAGTTTCATATACACGACATCTCGCAGCCATGCAAATATCACCATCCATTCTCGTATCACTGGTCTTCTTCCATATCAGAACAGCTATCTCAGTTTCATATATTACTATTTTTATTCCATCTTTACTTTTTACACGAAAAAAGTATTTAAATCGTAATATTTTTTCTCGTAAAACACCCACGTTAATTAAAAAACCCTGTTTCCTTAATTATAAAAATGTATGTACATTCAATATATAATCAACTACTTGTAAAACAAACACCACATACCTTGGAAATATATTTAGTCTTCACTTTAAAACATTCAAAATCATGTTCAAATATTGCACGATAAGCAACAAAAAACATTAGTTTAGCGTTCTCATCAACTTCATGTCGTCACAATGCAAAACTAAGGTCTCGCAACTGAAGCTTCATCCATGCTTCGTTGACCCAGTCACATATATTACCATTTTTGACAAGGAAGTCCCATGCGACGTCATAGTCATTGTCATGTAGGTAGTTATCACCAGTGAAGATATCGCCAACAGAGGTAAAGCTATCGCAGTGCTAGTCGAAGTTGTTCAACACGAGCTCACATCACGTCATAACTTATTCACTGATGTAGATAAAATTCTGCTTTACTGCTACAATCCCCACTAGGTACAGGAAATATCGAACACATACTGTTCTATTTTTTTTCCGATGTGATTTGTGGTCTTAGGTAAGTTAAAACGCATATAACCTGACACAATCATCTCGTATCCATTAAATTTAATGAATATCATACAGTGGTACGTGCTTCATCCTGTTCGCTTTCCTACAGTATGTGTCTTAATACGGTACCGGTTTAGTGTAATACAGTAGCACTCCAACCATACATTTTATTTCTTAACTCAGCGATTTTCCAACTCTTCTCAAGGTTATTAAACCGAATTTTCTTTCATACTATGATGTAATATACGTTAGTCCTTGCTGATTTCATTTCAGTATATGTATTCAGACTACCTTAGGAAGCCAAACACATCAGTACAATTACAATTTTATTATACATTTCTGAACAACCGTAGATGCATTGGCTTCTCAACTTTGAACATATTCGTCGTAATCATCTCGTCATATTCCCAGTTGACTGATAGACGTATTAATACACCTGAACTCACGCCCGCACTTCTAACACCCATAGTATTAAATAAACCAAACTGACCTTATTCATACATGTTTTTTCGTCTCATACCACCTACCCTACCATGTCAACATGTACTGTAAATCATGTCACAGAATCAACAAGGGTATCTTGAAGTCATTGATAAATATTCCGGGCTGTTCACATATGAAACAGAAGTTAATGATGGCTTCACCATTAACACATCATTCGTAGTAGGTACAATTTTCTCCTAAGTTCATTCCATCGTCGAATATTGTTGCTTTCCAGGGAGAATATCATGATATGTACTTATATACTATACGTGCATACAGTCTACAGCTCTAACATCAATATGCTGTACGACACTGGTTTGTATTACATTCACTTATTCCTAGTTTCCATACAGCGTATCCACACGCAAACGTCTTGTATCACTGGTGTCTAGAAGGTGTTGACGTCGATTCTCACAAAGTTAAACACGTAACGGTTACAATTTCCTTAAATGACGACGTATAGCTACAGAGAAGAGACCTTATCAACTACTAACCCGTATACCGTTTCTAGTTGCTGCTTCGTCCAATCAAGATATCCTAGTTTTCTCACTGGTACATACTATGAATAATACTTTAATGTCGTCCAGCGTCACGCACACATACTAATATTTTATCATTAATACATGCTTGCGGTAAGAACACACACGAATAATTTCCATCTTCACTGGAGGTAATGTTACCTCTTCTCTATTGAAATATCACCTCTCCCAGACTACTGATATCCGTATACTTACTGCAGTTATTAATATAAGTTTTTTTCCTTTTATCCTATATCCAGTCTTGCAAACATGTTTGTTACCGAATTTCATGTTTTATTTAAAAGTGCATTCATATATACATTTCACATTTCTTTGCTAGCACAAAAAATATCGTTCTATAGATAAAGGAAAGTAACCCTTTGTAGTTCGTGACTTGACTCTGTAATTTGTCTCGTAAGGCAAACCAAGATACCAAAATTTTTTTCTCACCTTAAATTACGTCTACGTTTTACTTTCTGAAAATACATCTCGCCTCTTACCGAAGGACATATCTGTAGAAGGTTACGGTACAGCCAGTAGCATGTAACATTCTTTGTAGAGTAAGGTTCCAGTAGTTAAGAGTTATTATCTTTCAAGATGGAAGATCTCGTCCAGTATAGTCAATCATTTTTCGCCATCAACAGACATCATATATGATGCGTAACGTGTATGTAAAATTCATTATACTAATAAGCGAGACTAAAAATGATTACGTGCAATGCTACAGGTCTTTCCTTCATTCGCTTTTGTACATAGTATGTAAATTTGAAACCAAATACATTATTTCATATATTTAAGAGTTTCTTCCATATGTATTTCAGTTCTAATACGTCTTTATTTCCTTTCATGATACTATCTCACAGTCAGACTAAAACCTAACTATTCTTCCAGCGCTAAAGACTTTGATGTTGGTTGCTAACTAAATTCTCTCTCTCACCCTAGCCATTATTAACGATTCCATACGTAAAAAATATATAAACCTACTTACATTAACCAACAATGTATTACTAATATACAGAACAGATGTGTCTTACGTTGCTCGTCTTAACTATACACGACCCCTCCTTTCTACCGTACATATAGTAGTCAGACAGAAGCATAATTTTCATGAAACTAATTACAGTACAACAAAAAACGTAAGAATACTCTTCAGTATTTTGTCTGTTTAAACATTACTATGATTAATTTTTACTTTGCACATTAATATCAAAGACCGTCATACTTCTAAACACCATGAATTAATAAGTGCTTCCAAAACACGACATTTTATGTAATTTAATTCGTCAAGGTTATCAATTGCGAAAAAATAATATTTTTAACACGTATATTTGATCATTTTCAATAACACCACTTTTTTTTTAAATTAAATCAGATCGAGCAAATTAAAATACATTTACTTTATTCGCGTGGAGACTGCTGCTAGAGTGTGTGCTAGAGAGACAGAGAGAGAAAGAGAGAGAGAGAGACAGTGACTGATCACACTACACCTACGGCCGGTAAGGTGTCAGGTAGGCTTAGGAAGGTGTGGAGCGGGGGGCCGGCGCGGCGTGCACGTGTCATCACACTCACAGAGCTAGTTTCCAGCCAGTTAAATATCTGTTGTGGAGAATATTAAAACTTACAACTTTGTGACTTTACAAGTCTATATTTTACAAACTGTTGCTTGGCTTTGAAAAACACACGCAATTTAGAATTTATTTTTAAATTCTGAACAAGTAGCGTGCGTTTTTTTTCTGATGCACCCACGGAGGTTCGAACCAATATCCTTCCATCCGTATTTGTCATGTCTGTTCGTACCTCGGAGAAAAGTATCATGCAGAGTATTGTTTCCAAAAATTATCTATGTCAAGTTTATTCTGTTAAGTGTTCGCCTGTAGCAGTCGGTTTGTAGGAGTCGGTTTGTAGGAGTCGGTTTGTAGGTGTCGGTTTGTAGGAGTCGGTTTGTAGGAGTCGGTTTGTAGGAGTCGGTTTGTAGGAGTCAGTCTGTAGGAGACAGTCTATAGGAGTCAGTCTATAGGAGTCTGTATGTAGGAGTCAGTATGTAGGAGTCTGTATGTAGGAGTCTGTATGTAGGAGTCTGCATGTAGGAGTCTGTATGTAGGAGTCTGTATGTAGGAGTCTGTATGTAGGAGTCAGTATGTAGGAGTCTGTATGTAGGAGTCTGTATGTAGGAATCTGTATGCAGGAGTCTGTGTGTAGGAGTCGGTTTGTAGCAGTCAGCTTGTAGGGGTCACCTGTTATGAGTCACAGCCCAGCTACTTCACATCTTTCCATCTCACCGCCAATGTATCATTCTCGCTCTTCTCATATAGCATTTTAGTTCATCTTAAAGCTAACAAAAACATCTAAATATATGTCGAGTCCTACAGTATCGACACATTACATATAAATGAACCCCGTTCTTCTATCCTATGCATACCTAATCAAGTTAAACTTTAGCTTAATTAGCTAAAGTTATCGGTCTAATCATACCCACTAATATTAGTCTTAATGAAAAAGAGCTGCCTAAACCACTTCAGTTATATGCACCTCAATATTTCATACTCATACACGTTTTAATTCAACCTTTCTTTATGGAAATAGTATAAGACATATCATTAGTGAAGCCTTTCAGACTGGTCAATACAAATATATTCATACCGTACAGGACTAAACCTTACATAACGTAGTTCAATATTTATCTAATCTCTTTGACCCCATACAAAATATACATAAAAATACCAAAGTCAAGTTAGCTTACTCCGAACTCATAACAGTAAAATAAAGTATTATTCCTAATTATACATGCCTTTAATTTACAAAATTCGTACTTATTATTTCACCCTGCATTAGTAGTTTTCCCTCTGTGACCTCGTTTCTTAATCTCAAGTTCGTCACTTCAACATTTCCTTTATATTAGCATTCTTACCAATTTTCTTTGAATTACCCTACATTCACTTTTAACTCTTGTTATCATTATTTAACATGGTGATCATCAAAACTTCAAAGTGTAAAAGAACACCCTCTTAGTTGTTTCGCTACTCAAATCTATACTGATCAATATTATCATATGTTTCGTAAACAGTACTCTCAGGTGCATTGCTTGCCCTGAGCAACACCATCAGTTGTTTCTGTAACAATCATTCTGAAAAAGCGCTAACCTGTACAACCGAAATGCATTCTGAATCTCCAATATCCTTCTTACAAACTACATACAAAATTATTATCCCGTAAAAGCTCCATTACTCCAATCTGCAGGTCTTTATGCGTTTAGGTTGCGTAAAAACCAATCGTATGAAATCGCTATACCATACATTTCAAAAATACTTTTCACTATTACCTCATCATTTTTAAGACTACCAATGTAGGTTACATAGTAATCTATTTGATACAGTTCACTAAGTTCAAATCAACATGTCTTTCCAGAGTTAAATCAGATTACCATACCACTCGAACTCACCTCATCCACCCATGCCATCAACTATAACTCCCTACTATTACATACTACCAAATCCTTCCTTGTTATACTAATAATATTAACTTATTCATTTTGTAAATGTTATAATCTCTAGCCCAAACATGTTAGTAGAAACTTGGTAAATATTTGTACACCACCATTATTTGACCTATACAAAATCTGTAAATTGCGTTCAATTCTTCTAACTCATGGCCATTATCCTGTAAGGCTACTTTTTATAAAACATAGCGTTTTAGACATTATTTTTAAAACACTTCTATATCAGATAAATTTAATGACATGAAAACTAATTACCTACATTAGTATCATATTACGATGTAAAATGCCGTTTCCCGCTTTAAAAAATCCGTTAATGGGTTGCCAAGTTATTTCTGCAGAAAAATTTACTCATTTTGGTGGCATTCAGATTTAAAATGGGGACATTTAGCCCTAAGATTTCGGCCATTTGCAGTAACGTTTGCCTAAGCGCATTACTATTGATTGTTTTGAGTGACATCTACAACTTCTGTTGCGTTAAGATTTATCATGTTTGGTAAAACTTGTTTGTAAACTATAAAAGTTTCGAAAGAATGCTTTTGATAGTACTGGATACCGGACAAAATGTTATTATCTTAAAATGTCTGAAATTTGGAATTTTCTTGCTACTTTTAAAGGTTTACTTAAATACAAAAATATTTTGTATTGGGATTTTATGTACTAAAAGTCCTAGCTCGTGGCATGTGCCTTCACTGTGAATTATGTTGTTACGTTATGTTCATTGGTTTTCGGGAAGTGTGTTGTGACATCTCACTGTCTCTTTCATGCCACAGATTTTGTTTTAATTATTTTATTTCCCAGATACTCCAGCCTAATACGGTTTTACTGTAACATATTTTATTTTAACTGAAATTTAGTATGTTCGGCTTAAATGATCATTTTGTTTAGATAATGCACTTCATGCACCAAGTGTGTCAACCAACCAAGTGTTTTACTATACTAATACTTTCTCTTAGACAGGAAACAGTGCGTGTATTTAGTTTTTTTTGTTTGTTTTGGTTTTCAAAAAGTTCTAAGAAAAGCTGTAGTTAGAATGAACGTGTAGTGCATGTACCGCTTCAAGATTTGATGTTTATTTCTCCGTGAAGTCTGCAAGTAACTTCTATACGCCACAGATAAGCGTCCTGGAGCGTTATTTTCACGAGGGAAACATTTTTGTTCTATTACGAAGGCAGTAAGAAGTCGTTTAATGGTATGTAGAAAGCCTGTGTTAATCATCATGGAGTCATCATACATCACCGCTAGTCAAGCTGCCATCATCCCACTGCATCTTAGAATATTCCATTAAGTCTGCTGGACTACATATCTTACCCCCACCAATCGACTCACACTCACCGCTGAACTTTTAATATCAATAATGAACAGTAAGTTCAAATGAATTTGATTACACGTTAACTTGGCTGGTAATTTTTTTATCCTAGTATTTATTGCTTATGTTTCAACTCTTATTTTTTTATCAAACAAACATTGACTGATTATGTATTGAAAGCCATAGCAAATTATTTTGACATTGATTTTTAATTTTTTACGATGTGTTCAGGTGCCCAATACTCTCAGATATTAGCCTATTTTATTTGTTGCTGGTGCCAGCAGACTTGTACTAGTATAGAGTAATGTTACCTATACATGTATTTTGGAATTCACACACACGTCGGGTACATGTTATCCACAGCATTGATAACGTATGTGTACAGGCGTTATTATCTACGTGGTGCCTGTAAGAAAACATACAGGAAATACAGATTTGGCACCAATACGCGACGCGGGGCACGACAACTGCAGATTGGCTTACTCAATACGCGAAGACGTAGATTTTTTCCAGCAACAGAATTGTGGTTGTAACTTGTTATCACGTATAGGGGTTAGGTATAGCATTAGCTAGTAAGTCTGTTCTTACTAAGTGTATAGTAATACCTAACCTCAAAAAGAAACACACGTTTAAAAAAAAGACATCCGAATTATCATATCATTTCTGAACGTTCATCCTGTTTATGAACCAGGAAATCATATCTTTGGAGTCAATTGTTGTACTTGATCGTGCAGTACCACGGCCGTAGAAGAACAGGTCTGGACACTCGCCTGGAAACTTGACCCCCTTGTTGTTTGGCTGTAGTTCACCAAGTTACCTAGAATATTGTGTTTTATTGGCGCTGACGTTACGGCGGTCGGACTAAACTCCGCCCACTTCCTTTCCATTAAGATAAACAATTTATCAAAACGTATTTTTTATCAATTTATGAAATACTTTTTTCGTTCACAAATTTAATAAAAGGCTCCAGCAATCTCTATTTACTTTATAAATTTAACAATGGAAAAAAGTGGACGGAGTTTGAGTCCGACCGCCCGGAAAACAGCGCTAAAAAGTACGACATTCTCGGTAACTTGACGAACTACAGCCAAACAACAAGGGGGTCAAGCAAAATACATTGCTAGATAGGCGAGTGTCCAGACCTGTTCTTCTACGACCGTGTGCAGTACATAGAGATTACAGTAATCATAATCTGTGCTGTCACATAGCACACAGAGGAAACAACTACAGTGCTTGGCATTACACAAGTACACTGCAACTGTTACGGTACTTTAAACATGGAGAATACCAAACAAATGACGAGCGAAACACTAAACCACATTTCAGAGGTCATTGAAGACGTAGTTTCCATGGCACATAATAACAGCAATGCTTTACATACAACAACTACTGCATACACCACTTATATGGGACGTAATGAAAGTGCAGATTTCTTACAAATAATGCGTGACATATTACGTGAGTCTCAAGTTGCACTGCAGAGCTCTATTGAACGTTCGCACACCACATTACATAATACGTTACGAGAAGAAATTCGTAGTTCGCAAGACACGTTGCGGGAAGAAATTTCCGACAAGTTTCAACAACTTAACTGCACTTTAAATGGTCGCATGTCGCGTGTTGAAAACGAAACCAAAGACATGGCTGAACTGTTACTGTTGACAGTAACTGAAACTGATATACGAGTAAAACGTGTTGAGAACCAGCTAAACAACGTGGACGGTGCAATCGAAAATAACGTAGTCGAATTATGAGAGCAGATTCAACAAAATAATACAGTTCTCAGTACGCGTATCCAAGATACTACCGATATTTTAAGGCAAGAGGTAGCAGATTTACCACAGCGCCTAGAAACGCGTTTGCTATTTACTGATCAACAAGTAAATGAGCGTGTAGTTACTACCGTAATACACGATAGTCCTGTACGTCCGGAACACAGCCAGTCAAGCATGGTCACACAGCAAACACCACCTTATACTCACACGGAAAATGTAACAGCACCTCATGCAGCAAACAAACTTCCAGCGGATTTGTCGGGAATTACATCGCTTGCTACTACCGCAGCTATATTGCACCATCGCATAAGGCATTGGAGCCGTGAATTTCCACACTATGCCAACAACAAAAACGAAAATCGCATGGAATTTCTTAAAAAATTTTATGAATACGCTGCCTTATTTAATTTACAGGACGCAGAAAAATTGAAGTGCTTAAGTTGCGCACTCAAAGGAAATGCTTTATACTGGTGGGACTTGGCACGCCAGACCACTACATCGTACGAACTGTTTCGAGTCAAATTCACACAAAAGTTTTGGAAAACACGTCCTCAGGGTATGTTACGTTCCAATTTACATTCTGAAAAGTATAACACGAACGATGATAAGCGTGTCGAGGAACACATAGCTTATACGTATGAGCGAAGTCGCCACCTAACACTTGAAATGTCAGTGGCTGAATTTGTCGGCACGTTAACAGCTAAGATGCCTGTCTCATATCAGATGTCTCTTGTAGCTAGAACCAATATGTCCATCTCAGAGTTTCGAGAACAGATAATACTCGTTGACAAACTCGAAAAACAGATACGAACACAGTCTCGTCAGTTTCGTGAACGACCTACTAACAGCAACCATAACATGTAGCAGAAACGCACAGACAATAACGACAATAAGCAACTCGCACAACACCATGTCCACGTAGTACAAAGCCAACCTACAGGTGACTACCACACACAGCAAACATATCGCGGTATTAATAAGAATTGATACCGTGAATCGCGCTGCAACTGGTGCAGAAATAACCGGTATGGCCCCGGGTACCACAGACAAGAAAGGGCGTACCACGATCGATCCCGAGACGCATCACCAACACGTGATAATCGTAGCGGCAGGAACAGTCCTACGTCATCGTCTAAATACACTAAACTGAAATACAGTCCAAATCACAATAAAGTGCGATACGGAGCGGCTACAACTCAAACCAGTACACATGGGTATTTTGCAAGGCAAGAACCGTTAAATCCATCGGCACCAGAGTTTGAATCGCTAGACGCAAGAAACGCAAACGTGACTCCAGCTCGCAGTCCGAAGGGCTCATCGGACACAAGTCAGCAACAGTTAAACTAAACCGGACTAGCGGTGAAGTTCTCTGGCCTCTAGTTCCGTTCGTTCCACTAACACCTCAGGAGAACACTTCTAATCATGGCAGATTTACACCTCTGAGGCATCTAAATAATATAGTAGATACAGCTGTAGATCTATATTGTGGTTTCTCGTTGGCACACCGCAACTATCGAAAACCTGTCATGGCAACCATCCTATTACCAGAAAATGAGCGTGAATTTTTGCTTAACGAAACAAACGAGTCGAATGTTCAACCTTATAGATGTATTATGCCCTGAAATGAATTTTGTGGTAAATGCAAAGACAGTCTCTACTGTGCTTGACAGTGGCGCGGAAATTAGTTGTGTCTCAGAAGACCTTGTAAAAGACATTTTAAGTACAGGTACAGTTTTGCCCATTATGCCAGTACCGCATATCAAGATTCTCGCCGCTACTTCTAAAGCTAGTCCTGTAGTAACTCGACAGAGCATTATCTTTTGGTGGACTAGGCGACACGAAGGATGTGGCAGTACTGATAGTAAAAGAGGTAGCTAAGCCACTAATCCTTGGACTTGATTTCCTTACGAGGTACAGCATTAATTTGAACTTCGGAGGGTGGCTAATTTCCACACCTGAGCGATCACATTACTCCACCTAATCACTGAAAATTTTCTGACAATTTTGGTTGTTATTTGTGAAAAGAAGTCAGCATCATTTCGTTCCAATACAAGCGAGATGACAGTATTATAGCGTCCGTGGACGAGATAATAAAAGTTACGTCGGAAGGTGATTCAATTACCGCATCACAGCAAAATAATCAGTTCACAGTAGCAGCTACAGGTGTACGGCCTCTACAACAACACTCGCACTTTGAAGACATACTGAAGGAACTCAAGTCTTGGCAAGAAGACGACAAGAAGTGTTCCGCTGTAATCCGAAGACTCAAGAGCAAAGACACTGAACAGCAGCTCAGAACATTACATTGCGTGGACAGTAATGGCATCTTGTTTCATCATGCTAAAGCTAAATTACAGTTGGAAGAGTATTGGGAACCAGTGATACCTACTGTACAAACTCCTGAAATTATTTGGCAAACACTCTTCTTCTTGGGTCACGTAGGCGTCAACAAAACAAGCGAAGCATTAAGACGTCAGCTTTATTGGCCAAGAATGCAGAAATCAGTAGCGAAGCTCATCATATCATCCAATCTCTGTCAAAAAGCGAAGAGGGCTACTGAAAATCTACAAGGAGAACCTCAAGCAGTCATCCCGGACAAGCCACTTAGTCTCGTCTCTGTCGACATATTTGGTCCGTTACCGAAGTCACGAGGTGGAGTTAAGTACGTTTTTGTTGCCATGGACATATTCTCCAAGTTCACTAAATTGTATCCTGTGGTACAGGCAAAGCCGAAACGCTAGTCAAAAAGATACATTTGTTTTGTGAATAGGTTGGCAAACCTAACTGCATCATCTCGGACAAAGGTACGCAGTTCACTGGAAATACTTGGCAAGATAGTATGCACCAGATGGATATTATACCAACTACAACTTCTCTTCGCCATCCACAGAGTAATGCAGTCGAGCGACGTATGTCTTCACTGGATACCATTCTACGTATACACTGCCACCAACAACAACAGAGTTGGAGAGACAAACTACCTCTAGTGGAACTTGCCATGATCCATACTATACATATTTCTACAGGATTTACGCCGTACGAGGTATTAGTTGGAAAGAGATCAGAGATACTTAATCCCAGCGAGCTGCCACATATGTCCAACTGTCCCGTGAATGAGGAAGAACTCCATCAGGAAGTAATTAAATTGGCAAGGTCAAGAGTCACTTCAGCTGCTAAGAGGCGCGCAAGATATTTCAAGAAGTCGCGTATCAGTCACTTTGACATTGGAGATTTTGTATTGTTACGAACCAGTAATATATCCCAGTATTGGAATAATATAACCAAGAAGCTGCTACTGATGTTCGGAGGTCCATACCGTATCGAACGTATTACTAATGAAAACTGTTATTTATTAGTCGATCCTGCTACTTCACAGAAGAAAGGCAACTATAACATAACGCAATTGAAGAAGTACATTCCACCTGCAGAGATGAACTGAGAAAGTTGTATTTGACACTTGTATATTGTAGATGACATGACACACATGTTTATGGTTATAATTTGTATTATATGATGAGATTTTTGTGTTGCAAATATTACTGTGAGAATTTTATTTATGAGGCATATGGTGATGTCGTTTGTGTCATGGGAGCACTATATTTATGTGTATTTGTACTCGACAGAGAATCGAGGAGATATTTTTGTCACTTATGCCAATATGTTAACTCACCACTTTTTAACACATCTTATTTTACTGCACCAGTAACACACAACATGTCATGGATCTCTACGAATATCTAGAATATTCAAGTACAATAACCTAAAATAAACATTTCTGTATATACTTTACTTGCTTATTGCAGAATTGACTTAGACAGTTATGCAGCAACATAGCATTCCTATATGATCAGTCTGATAACATCAGTTATGTTTTGTGAATCTGCAAATATTAAGTAAATATGACAGTCTTGTATATTATTACATGTGATAACATGATTTATTTGTACATAATTCTTGTATTTTTGGTCATGATTAGTGATTCTTTCTTCACGAGGAATGTTGTTTTGTTTTTAACAGAGAAGAACATCTTTTCTTGCATTTTGCAAGTTTTGCAGAATATCTAATATACATAAACACGTAACTTCGTCGTTAATTTTGTACATAGTAATGTTACTATCTTAAACAATATAAAATGTTGAACAGTACATAATACTTAGCAGAGGGCGCCTGAAACTATACTTAATTTAATTCAGCCAATTTTAACTGTCAACAAAGTGAAAGTGACAGTACTACGAATATAAAGTGAAATAGGTGTGAAGTTATAGAAGAAAAATAAATGTTCCAGTGCTGTGTTCATGAACGCTCCTATAGCCAATACGCGAGCGATGAACCCGCGAAGAGAGTGCAAATAAAAATATTATCGCTACAGTCACTAAGATTTCCTTGAACGCTCTGCTATTTTCTTTGAATTGGTGTGTACAGAGGTACCTGCAACAGCGCACCTAGAACTTCGAGAGATTTCGACGCCAGATGTTCCAACCCTGGCAGTTCCGGTTCTGAACCAGAGAGGACGGAGTACTACGAAAAGGGAACTACTCATCACCAGTGCTTACAGGTGTAGAACGTTCATGTGAACGACATCTTAGCACAGCGATAGGGCACAGGATAATGACAAATTATTTGCAGTTTAATTGGGACATTTTTAACTTATTTCATTGCAATAAGACAAACATTTAATAGCAGTATACTATATGTTTTCTGATATTTCTGCTGACTGCAACATGACACTCTAAGAATTTCAGAACGATTAATTGTTCCTTTTTATCTTATTTTGTATTTGTCAGTTTAAGTATGTCTGAATCATTGTATTTTCGCTGTTAATATCCTTGCTTTTTCAGAGCATTCTTAAACTTGGTACCGGGTGATCTGTGACATCTCACTGTCTCTCTCATGCCACAGATTTTATTTTAATTATTTTATTTCCCAGCCCCCCAGGCCTAATATGGTTTTTCTGTAACATATTTTATTTTAACTGTAATTTAGTTAAAGTTCGGCTTAAATGATCACATTTTTTTTTTGATAATGCACTTCATGCACCAAATTTGTCAACCAGCCAAGTGTTTTACTCCACTAATACTTTCTCTTAGGCAGGAAACAGTGCGTGAATTTAGTTTTTTTGTTTGCTTTGTTTTTCAAAAAGTCATAAGAAAAGCTGTAGTTAGAATGAACGTGTATTGCATGTAGCGCTTCAAGATTTGAAGTTTATTTCTGCTTGAAGACTGCAAGTAACTTCTATGCGCCACAGATAAGCGTCCTGGAGCTTTATTTCCACGAGGGAAATATTTTTGTTCTACGAAGGCAGTAAGAAGTCGTTTAATGGTATGTAGAAAGCCTGTATTAATCATCATGGAGTCATCATATATCACCGCTAGTCAAGCTGCCATCATCCCACTGCATCTTAGAATATTCCATTAAGTCTGCTGGACTACATATCTTACCCCCACCAATCGACCCACACTCACCGCTGAACTTTTGCCGAAAATATTAATAATGAACAGTAAGTTTAAATGAATTTGATTACACGTTAACTTGGCTGGTAATTTTTTTATCTTAGTATTTATTGCTTATGTTTCAACTTTTATTTTTTTTTATCAAACAAACATTGACTAATTATGTATTAAAAGGCATAGCAAATTATTTTGACATTGATTTTAATTTTTTACGATGTGTTCAGGCACCCAATACTCTCATATATTAGACTATTTTATTTGTTGTTCGTGCCAGTAGACTTGTACTAGTATAGAATCATGTTACCTATACATGTTATCCACAACATTGATAACGTATGTGTACAGGCGTTATTATCTACGTGGTACCTGTAAAAAAATATACGGGTATTACAGTGTGAACTAAAATTATACCAATTTTGACTTTTATATGTCATCATGGAAAAACTGGCTTAAAAAACTTATTTTCTATAACAGGAAAATGTACATCCACATAACGTTTAAAAAACCGTCTCCACTTCATACAAACATAAAATATGATATTTTTCTCTCTTGAAAGCCTTTAAATAAAAATATGTAACAATTGTTCTGTATACGTAGATTTGTCTAAGTATATAACGAAGAGTACATGTCTGTTAAAACTTTATCACCGATATTTTTCTTAGACTCTAAATGTACAAGTAAAAATTTGTGTATCTTGTGAACTAGGACTCTCCGACGAGTACTTAGGGATGTTTACCAGTTGCATATTGAAGACAGGAACAGATTTCAGTTCCCGAAACCTATCAGCCTTCGTTGTTCGAATCCCT
>PNEQ01054394.1:0-14421 GCA_003012365.1 Medauroidea extradentata
TTGCACTACAGCAAATATCGTTCTACTTGATTCCAGTGCTAGATCGTATGCTGACAGAACTTGCACTATAGCAAATATCGTTCAACTTTGATTCCAGTGCTAGATCGTATGCTAACAGAACTTGCACTATAGCAAATATCGTTCAACTTTGATTCCAGTGCTATATCATACGCTGACAGAACTTGCACTATAGCAAATAGCGTTCTACTTTGATTCCAGTGCTAGATGATGTGCCGACAGAACTTGCACTATAGCAAAGTATATCGCTCAAAAGCTGTCGCCTATTTTTTTCTGGTTTTTATTTATTTATTTTAAAAACATTGTATAATTTGCTGGACGTTTCCGGCAATTATTTTATAAACGAACTTCGCCCTCACAAAATGTCCTTGGCACACGCGGCCTCTGTATTATTATTTACTTGTGTAGGAAGACTGTTTTGAGGAGAACAGTGATAAGAAGATGAGACGCCGCATGTAATGTCACACTGGCTGACATGAGGGATGACTGCACTCTGACCTGGGCAGCGCAGCAGAGAAGCCAGACTGGAGGCGACATTGAAACTTTCCTCCGTGCCAGAACTGTGAACCCACGTGACCTCTCCATCACCCGCGCGGCCGGCTATCTTCTTGTTTACAGCTCTCAACTTATGTACGTGTCGAACAACTTCTACATCACCATCTTCTGTCTAACAAGCTTCTGATGTCAGCCCAGAGGAGTGCGGCCGCCACTGTAAACTACCACGCGGGCCGTGGCGTCAAAGCCAGTCTTAACACAAGCGGTGAACTTTACTATCATTGTTGGGCAGCTAAAGTTGACCGAGGACGACGGCGTGGTGGAGCGATTAAACACTGGACTGCAGTCAGAATAAACCGGGTTCGATTCCTGGTCCGACCGTGTTCTACATGGTCTTCAAAAACAATTGAATGCGAATTCATGTATAGTCCACTATTTCAAGTTGACTTACTGTAAAGATAATATATTACGTTGTTGTAATTATTTCATTATTTTAGTTTGGGAAATTGTAGAAAGGACAACAATTTTATTAATACCGTGTTTAAATTCTCCACCATTTCATATTATACAACCTATCATGGCTAAATATACACAACAAAATCAGATATATAAGTTATTACAACATTTACGTTGCTCTAAGATGGCAGCGAATGTGTTGCAGGCGTAAAAGAGCGAGAGCGCTGTAGTCGACGCAGGTGCGCTCTTCTGGTATCTCGTCACTTCTACGAGCAGTGGGTGTGCACTATTCCATTTATCCGCATATCTATGTAACTTTAGGTGTCATTCTGTATTTTAACTACGTCCAAATACATAGGCGTGCTGGCATGTAACTATTAAAGATATGGCTCCTCACAGCATAAAAGAAAGCAGATATGTAACTGTATCCCGGTTTTGTTGAAAATATATTTTACTATGTTGACTTCTAATTTTTCTGGACAAAAAATTCGAATGTTGTAACAAATTGATTTATTAAAGTAACTTTCGTTTATTTATGTACTTGCTGTACCTTTGCTGCTTTGCCCGCGTGTACTATAGAAAAGAGTAACTAACTTTTAATTACGTATTAATTGATGGCGTTACTATATTCTCTGTATATAATTAAAACAACAAATACAAACAGCTTTATCCAGTCCACTTTGCTGAGCGTAATTTAATTGCAGAACATCTTTGTTTATAATTCATCTTTATTTCTCTATAAAATAGCTGCCCGGCTGCGGCTTTGGCCGCGTGAAATTATGAAATGTAAACAGTAACCCTGGATAAAATATGTGATGAAGGCATTTAACAGCTAGCGTACTCTATAACAGTGAACTATAAATTGTCTTAGCTCAGTGTAAAGAGTGCGCGCAATATGCTCGTATGATGTCATAATAATTCCCATCGCAAAGTCTTGCACGGGATACGAACCCGTTACCCCACCCCTTCCACACCACAAACTTTATACAATACTTGAGTGAATTCTTAAAGGTAGGCCGTGATAATTCTTTCGTATGTAGTGGCTACGGTCCAAAGAGGTTTTATTTATGAGGAGGTTGGCAAAAAGAAACAACTGTTGAATTATTTCTCCGTGATCATTCTCTTTTTTCGGGAGACTGTTAACATTTTACTGCTTTCACATCCTTAATTTTCGAATTTCATAAAATTCCTGAATTTGATTTGTAGATATTTACATAAGCTTCACTCTTATCAAAAATGAAATGATGAACTGCGAGCACACAGTGGCCCACCTGGCGGCGAACCTAGGAAGTAAAGTACATTGTAAAGAACCAATCCATTAAGTATTTGGGACATTTTCTGTACGAAGTGTTACTTACTAGGACATTTAACGAGATGTAAGGAATTGAGCTCTACCATGGTAACTAGGCGTTTCCGGACATATGTCCATATCACATATGCTCTTTCTTTGTGTGTGTGTGTGTGGAATGTTTCCTGAAAGTTTGGCCGTACCTTTTTGTAACAGCCTGTATATTAAGATTAACCGAAACAACAAAATATTTTCTCTAGAAGAAATTGAACTACACAGTAAAAACTATTTTCAGCAATCTGCTCTGCTCTCCTTTACACTTGGAATCATAGTCTTCAATTATTATAATAAGTCTATCCACGTCTACCTCCTAACACATGCTGTTTTCCGTCAGTTTGTCGTATCTGATTACGACAGCTGCAGGTGAAATTATTTTTTTTTGAAGAGTTACTTCACTGTGACATTTAAGAAGAACTTTGAGTGTTAGTGAAATAAGTTCGAAATTTGTTTTCAATTACTCGTGCCGTCATAAAAAAACAACAACGATGTGAACATACCTATTTACAGCTTACACATAATTGAAATTCATGGACATGAGACACTCCGCGACATTTAACTATATAGCAACTAGTGGTAACTACATCAATCTGTGGTCCTGTTCGGAGTATTTTGAGTTGCATCACACGAGAGGCCTGCGAAATTTTGGATAGCTTCTCCAAACGCGTACATAAGTCGGCGAATACTGACGTACCGTAAGAATGTTACGCTGTGGAAGATTCTTCGAGCGGAACTGACACTTCATTAGTCATACACATGACCACAAACACAGAGAAGCAGGACATTTACACACACGCTGGAGCACCTTGGTTATCGAAAAATTATTTCGCTCACGAGCGGTTGTATTTAAAAAATAAGGTGTTTTTAATTTTTTTTTAAATCATGTACACTTCTTTAATGGATGGTTATAGCTGCAATTTGTTCAGACGGTCTACCAATTAATCACAGAAGTTTCGAGTAGATGTAACCATATTCTAATTGCCTTAATCAAATGAAACCACTCCTTATAATGGCATGCAAAAAGGTCTTAAGGGCGTTCATGTGGCAAAACTGCATAACTTTATGTTTATACGACATAGTGTTAGTTTTATAGACGTAACTTGTGACTACATTTTCCACTTGTGAAACTTTTTAGTCTCATGGTCTTCTCATAGCGGCGTGTCAAAGTCAACATTTTCAAGATATGATAATGTTCTAATAAAAAAACCAACTGACTTACTCAAATTAAATAATTTACACTGAAATTAGAGAGTATAGGTCAAATACTAAAAGATTTAAATTCATAAAATAAAATTCTTTTGTATATTTTAAAAAATTCTAAAAGTAATAACAATTTTCTTTATTTATGGATATTTATTAAACGTACAAAGGGACTTTGTTGTGTGTTTTTAAATCTTTTAGCATATGACCCTTACTATCTTATTTCAGTGTAAATTATGTCATTCGAGTAAGTCAGTTGGTTTTTGTTATTGGTATGTTCTCGTAACTTTCAATTGTTGACATTGACATGCCGCTATGGAAAGACTGTGAGAGCTAAAATTGTTTCCAAAGTGTAAAATGTAGACACTATTAGCGTCAATAAAACTAACACTATGTCGTACAAATATAACATGCGTTGTTGCCACGTGAACGCCCTTAAGTGCCGATGAGGGTGAAGTGAACGGACAGCAAAACAGCCATGCCCGAGACGGGATTCGAACCCTGGACATCTCGCACCGCAGACCGGCGCCTGACTACCGACTACGCTATGAATAGAGCCCGTGATTTTTGGTGAAAAGAATTCTGCAACAATTTGTTCCAATGCCTTATGTGTACTTATGCAGATCTGCTTCGTGGTCAGTGATTGGCTGTTTTAAATTCTCAGCTTCTCGGGGGTTTTAACCGCAAATTACAGACGTGTGGTGTCGCAGTTCGTGTTGGCGCAAGTCAAATGGGCCACGCCTGTGCAATGATACATTCTGCCAATAATCAAGAAGCAAATCTTCATATGTGCACATAAGTAGAGCCACGATTTTATGGTGAAAAGATTTTTGCAACGTTTGGTTTCGATGCGTCATGTGCACGTCTATAGGTCTGCTACATCGCCCGTAATTGGATAATTTTACTCTCACTTGCCTTGGCAAATTACAGACGTAAGGAGTCACAATAATCTTAATCTGATTGGTGCAGTCAAATGAGAAACGTGTCTGAACAAAGACACGCTGCCAATAACCATGAAGTAAAGCTGCCGATGTGCACGAGAGACACTGAAACAAAGTGGGGCAAAAATATTTTCGTGACAAAATCGTGGTCCTATACATAAGACATTGAAACAAACTGTTGCAGAATTCTTTCGCCAAAATCGTGGGCTGTAGCTATGGAGGCCGGACAGCAATGTGCTAGTTACGTGCTCTCGAAGCGCTGGCGACGTGCAGGACATGTTTCTTTGTAATGTTACCAGCACGAGACATTGGCACGTAGCCTACACATATACTTCGCATACCTGGCACATCACATCACGTCGTGGCAACGTTACAATGTTACCGTGTGACGTACAGGCAACGTTGCTATGCCGTTAGGGATACTACGTTAGTTTGTGTCAACTGGTTAGGGAAAACAGATATCTTTATAAACGAGTTTGCTTCGCAGTTAGTTTTATTTATGACTTACTCGCTGCCCTGTTGGAAACCTGCTTAATTTATTTTTCTATTTTCATTCTTATAAAGTAACCTAGTATTCTTCGACACCGGACATACACTAACGCCTTCGCTCCACGGCCTGAGCGCTCTTTGTGTCAGCACGGCCATCTATCCGGACAATATACTTCTCTGACGAGCTGTAGCAAGGAAGCGGTACTGGCTCGCACATAAAGCGTATTGCACAGTTAAAACCTCCAGTATTTCACTTTAACATTTCACTTTACGATAGCTTCAATACGCTGTTTATTATTATGTACTTAGTGACAAAGCTGAAGACAAGAGCAGTCTTCATTTACGTTTAAGAAGAAACTTAAAAAAATTAAACCATAATGACTGTTTGTCAAGAATCAATAAGAATGTGGTGATGTTTGTGTGTTACACTGCGCAGGGTTTATTTCCAAGTATAGTTATATAGTGCAATACTCGGATTTAAAGAAGATGGAATGGATATATCATGAATTAATTCGAAAACATTGTGAACATATTCGAATGTGGTGTTCGTAAGTGAGCTCTTTAAGTTTCAGTTATATATGACGTTTCCTTTTTTCCGTAAAATATTTACAAAAATTACAATGGTTTTAATGAGTGGGTACCTTCTTTTATGGTAAATCTAATATATATTTGTGTGTGTTTACAGAACAATATTTTCTTCTGGAAAAGGATTCTCAATCGTTCAACTGAGTTACTTTTGTAACTTTACGTTTGCGTTGTACAATGCTCAAAATAGCTCACGTAACGGCTATGTGCACAACATAAACTGTCTTAACACTTAATTATAAAACTACATTCGTCGCTAACCCTGCTTGGTGAGCGCAACTCCCAGCGTATCCAGGCGCGTGACTCTTTGTCCCATTCGAATCAATTTATTACACTTGGCGATAACATACAGGAGTCTGACAATCCCGTTTAGCCAATTCCGACGTACAGTAGTAGGAGCGGCTACTTGATTGGATGTATGTGGCACGTTGAAGGCAGGGGCGTCATTTAGGGGGGGGGGGCATGGGAGGGAAAATGAACCCCCTCCTTGGAGTTAGAAGGATAAGTGTATAATTTTTCTGTAATGAATGTGTTATTTAAATAATGCTAATGAAAGCACACAAAACCAAAGGTTTATAATTAAAGTTTCTAATTGATACATGCTTAGTTAATAAACTGGGAGTGTGGAAGCGCTAAGGACAACAGTACACGCTCGTAACGCCTCACCCTAGCTTAGACTCAAGACACTCAACCAGTAGTCAATATTACATGTGAGGTATTCAGTATTCATCAGCGTTTTATGGCGTAATATTGAAAGCAAAGGTTTAGAAGTGCACGCTTATACTGTTTTTAAAGGTCGTATTTAAAATGAACTGAAAGAACTCCAATTTCCGTCTTTTTCGGTCGAAAGAAATAAGTTTAAATTATTACTGCAGGACTTGAAACCTGTATACAAGAATGTAACTTTCACTGAATGCTGTTTCTAAGCAGACATCACTCAAACAAGTTGATCGGTTTTCGACCAAACTTCCATCGGCCACCTAACGACTGCACTTATAGTACCGTAAACCGGGGTTACTTGGACCTTGCGGGGTAACTTTAACCATTCGAAATTTTGGTTTTTATATTGTTTAGTGGCGAAAGTTTCAAACATTAGCTGTAAGGATAAAAGGAATTATTTAAAATACTCTGCTCAGATTATTTGTTTATTTACCTGAAAACCCAAAAATTAATATGTTGAATGATCAAAGTAACCCCGAAAATGGTCAAAGTAACCCCAGTTTACGGTACGCATATTCTTTGGGAGTGTAATTCTTTCGTCATGCTGCATTTATTTTCTCTCAGTAGGATAACTAACCTGGACACTTATAATGATGACATTAAAGACATTCATTTCTAAAATGATGCAACACAACTCCAAGAACACACGATAGCTTGCACACGAGTGGACGCACAGCTCGCTCTGGAATGTATCTTCGACACGGTAATAACTAGACGATGACATCGTGTGGTAGTGACTTATGAACGTATTCCTCCCTCTAGTATGAGAGGACTAAGCCTTCTAGAAGAAGACCCAAGTCCGTTGTCCAGTGAACTCCAGGATGTAGTCTCAATGTTAACACACATCCTACTGGCGGACTTGTCTCGAGTTCCTGTGTGAGGATTAAGTTAACACTACTATAGGTTTAAAAAGTCAGTGTTATTAAATCGGCACAGGGATCATTTCTGCAGCTAGTTGGACTCGTTTTGGTAGGATGTGTAAACTGACTCATCACAGACCTTTCGTCGAGATAACGTTACATGAAGTTGATAATTTGAAAACTGAAATTTGGTTTGTTTTCTCTTCAAAATAAAATTTAATGTCTTCTCATTTTTGAAAAGCACAGTGAAAATTAATTTTACTTCGGTCTTCCATTTTTTTATGCCCCTAGCGGTAAAACTCTCCCATAAGCAAACACATTTCTACCCTGTAGTAGAATTAACCTGGGCAATGTTCACAGACTTCAACTCAGCTTCTGTCCAGTCACGTGATCTGTAAAGAAACTGCACGAGGCAACAGTTAATATACAGATACAGACATTGCTAAGTTCTGTTGCACTCTAGTGTATGGGGCCGTGGTCAGCACAGTGGTTAGCACACTCGCCTTCCACCATTGCGACCCGGGTTCGATCTCCGGCCAAGCCGGTTCCTGGATTATCGCATGTGGGAATCGTTCTGGGCGATGTCGTTGATTGGCGAGTTTTCTCGAGGATCTCCCGCTTCCGCTGGCCCCTCCCTTCTCGCAATTTCGGTGCCTCTCTTCTGTAGTGCCTGTCTTCACGTCATCCTCCAGGGCAAGGAGGTGCCTACACAGTAAAACTAATTCGTACTTTTACGAGAAAATGCTTGCAAACTAATGTCAGTACGTTAGTCAGTCTAGTCATTACAACAAGAATGTCGCAGGTCGTTATAATGGTCTAAATTTTCAAAATACTTTTGGGGCTGGTTGGATATGTTTTTATGAACAGAATTTTTATGTGAAACAAAATAACCTTCGACGGCTTGTCAGATTTTACAAAATATTTATTACCTTTACAAAATATTTCTTGAAAACTGGTTGGCAAAAAAATGTTCTGTGACAGTTCGAACAACTCCTGTAAAATGTACAAAAATTTAATTGTAAATATGCAAAAATATTTGTTAATATACAGATATATTTATACAGTATATAAAATGACTTGTCCCACTCACTCACTCATCAACGCACCGCCCAAACCACGGGACTTAAAAAATATGACATTTTGAGGGTGGCCTCCCCTTACGCAGTAGCCACCCATTAAAAAGTGATACTTCGAAGTTCAAAAATTAAGGGGTGAAAAGGGTTGGAGTGAGATTTTAATGAATCTACGATAGCGCCAAAATCCGTTTAGAAATCGAAATTAGTTATACTTCATAATGAAGCTTATAAATAATGCATATTATCAAATTTTTTGATTTTTCGAAATTCAAAAATTAAGGGGATGGAAAGCCGTAAAATGTGTTTTCAATGAATCCTCGATAACTCTTAAGCCCATCGAGATGCCAAATAGATTTTTTCTTCAAAATGAAGCTTGCACATATCCCTAATAAATACTTTCAGGATATTTTGAAATTTAACCTCTAAGGGGAGCTAGAGACCCGCACCTCAGTCACCCGTATTGCTTTCCTGTATTGTTTCCTCCCACTGGTACAGACCATCACGAGGAGACTTATCATAAACTATACCTACTTATTGACAGGACGACTCACCAGAAGTGCTGGGTTTCCCTATACGTTTCCAGAGAAGGTAGGGCAGAGTGTAGACTGGTCAGTAAACAACGCCGACTGCCCGGGGTGGTCTTGTAATTAGTGTAATTAGTTCATTAGTCTGCAGTGCCTCCCACTCCACCCACCGTCATCTCCTTCAGTGTAGACTGACCGGCAACCGCTCTTCTGGATTGTTACAAGTCGTTCGGGATAAAGTGAGCACTTAATATTTCACCTTTGAATATAATCACTAGCCTTTACTTCATATAATTTAACATTAACAATAGTTGCCTTACTGCTTGGCAGCGAATTGTCGAACATAGTTCCGTGTGGTTTCCTATTTAAATGCAACAATGCTGAAATATAATCAACTAAATTTGACGTATTATTTGTGTTTTATGTAAATATTAATAAAAAATTATCAAACGATATAGTTTCCTACCGACTGAACAATGTATCTTAAACGCGCAAGCATTAAGTGACATGTCCAGAGAGGTTAGACACTTTCCGTCGTTATACGTTACGCGCGGAAAGATACGAATGAAAATAGAACTTTAATAAGGCTTTTTTGAGTGCTCACTTTATCCCGAACTGTCTTTACCAAGTCACATCTCACTTGTGTATTGAAGCGTTTATAGTATTACTTCTATCAAGATTCAACCTGAAGTAGGCTGACAAATCTGGACTGAAAGAATACAATATGCACACCCGTAATGGACTGACGTAGCAGCGGAGTGAGTTAATTCAGTCCAAATACCGAGCGGAACTGAAGTGTATATTCAGGAATCAGACTAAACTGGGCGATGACGAAGTGGTTACCAAATTGAATTGTTTATTTGGTTACATAAGAAGTGAGAATCTTCCAGAGTAGTGTTTCATTTTCTAGAGATAATGGGGGCATAAAACAATAAATATATATAATTACGAATCATTTCAAGGTAATATATATGTATATAAATAATATTTACCTTTTAGTTTCTTGAAAGTAATTTGTTCTGTAGCTCATTGTTCAGCTAAAAGGTAAAGGAATCTCTACACACCATTAACTAGAGGATCACTCCATGTACATATGCCTATATTGATAGAAAATTATATTACCTATAAACAGTAAACACGTCCTGGGTTCGATACCCGGTTCCGGCCATCCTGATTTCGGTTTTCCAGGGTTTCTCGATATTGTTCCAGGATTATCTTGGGATGGTACCTCAACGAAGGCCATTACCGATTACTCTCCCAGTTCTTGTCATTATGTCAAATTTTGTTTCACCGTATCTAAATGTCTTTGCAGTTGCGAGATGCGAAGACCACTTACCTTGCTTTAGAGGAAGTCGGGGCTGTGGCGCGCAACTTTATTTAAACGGCCATTTAAGGCCTCGCTCTCTAGTTTAGCAGTGGTTTCGAAAAAAATTTTGTAACGCAAATTAATACATATATCAAAAATTCCTTTGGCAGTTTTAACACTTATATATCAATGTTTTATATGAATTTTTCTGTCGCAATACAGCAAACTGATTTTTATATTTTTGCCTCCGAGTTAGTACACATTTTGTTGTGAAAATAAACCAAAATGAAGCAAAATAATTTTTTCCTCGCAAAGGTACATTATTTTTAAAAACTCTCTGGCAAAATTGTGTATCGTATGACTGTACACTGTCTCAAATTTTTTCAAAGCATTTGGTTAAAAAAATATTTGAGTTATTTGCAATTGTTTGAAATAAACGAGATATCATGGCCTTAAAGATAATTACACAATACACGATTAAATAAATTAGGGGTTTCAAGTTTTGACTTTTAAATACTCATTAGTGCAGGTTTCATAACTGTATGATGAACATTATTGATAATATATTCAAAACACAAAATTTGTACGGCGCGCATTTACCGAAAACTGTGAGATGATTGCGAGAATCCAAAGAGCTACTTAAAAGTGTGATTGTTTTACAAATTACGAAAAGTTTAATATTTCTTTAACATTTGTACACTTAAAAATGTTAGTTAAAAACATTAGCTCATCGCGATTACAGAAAATAAAAAATATTAAATTACGAACAAAATATGAACGTATCAATCAAAAGAATGTCAATCTCCACACAAAACGCCTGAGGAATCCATATTTATTCCACAAGTGTCTCAAATGCAGTCTGCAACGGAATCTGCTCGACTGCATGCAGCGTAAACTCACATAACTAGAGCCAGTGATTTTTGTTGAAAGAATTCTGCAACAATTTGTTTCAATGTCTTATGTGCAGATATGCAGTTCTGCTTCGTGGTCAGTGATTGGCTGTTTTAAATTCTCAGCGTCTAGGGTTTTACCCGCAAATCACAGACGTGTGGTGTCGCAGTAACCTTGTTCCTGTTGGCACAGTCAGATGAGTCACGTCTATGTAATAATACATTCTGCCAATAACCATGAAGCAGATCTTCATATGTGCACATAAGGCATTGAAACAAACTGTTGTAGAATTATTTTCACCAAAATCGTGGGCTCTATACATAACACAAATTGTGCACCAATAACACAGTTCATTGTCTCTTCCCCACTTCAAGGCAAATGGCACACACGGCTGTATGCGTAGTAGGATGAACGTGTTGCGAAGTTATTGCAGGTCTGGCTGCTGACTCGGAAGTGATCGGGCTGGCTTGAACTTCTTTTGCTTTGGTCTTGGTGTTTTTCTTCTTCTCTTTTCTTTTCCGCGTTTCTCTCCCTTGTTTTATTTTTGCTCTAAGCTTTTCTTGAGGTTAAAGTAAAATTTTCATATGTTTGTTTAGCCGACACCAGCTACGCAAATTCTTCTCTAAGGAAGATACCCGAGGTGGGATCGGTGATAGTTCTAGCAGTGTATCGTGTGTTGGTGAAGATTGTTTATTTGGGTTATGACTTTCTTTATTTCACTCGTTTTGTCTCTGAACGTCAGATTATCTATGTTTATAGATGGGACTTTCTCTTTGGTTACTGTTAACATCCTTCTTTTTCATTTCTTGTCCATCGACTACGTGTTTCTCTTCATTCTGTAATACTATATTATCTACTCCGTTGAAGTCAAGGGATGTGAAAATGTCTTAGTTGAAGGGTTATTGAAAAAAAAATTATAAATACATGATGCATTGCCAATTCTGGTACATTTTTCGTAAGAAGATTTGAAGATTGTTGGGATGCTTCCTATCTCCATCTTCTCGTAGACTACTAATATTGGGAGGAGTAGGTAATGCATTTACGTCACATTTAACAACCCTGGATTTGTCCACACAGACAGAAAGCTAAATATTGTGATTCTGTATTATAGTGCAACTTAATTTAAGCAGTGTAAACCTAACTGTAAATAATTTTTTTTTTACATTTACTTAAAACATTTCCTTCTTTGTTATGATGCTTCGTGTTCCGTATATAATAGCTAAACGAAAAGATAATAAAAGTTGTATTATGTTTTATGTGAAACCCCAATCATTCGCGGTGTTTCGTAGTGTTCAAACGCGTGGGTTTCTTGGATACTGTATGTGGCCTACATCCCAATAGCAATTAACTACGGAAGTTCTGCCAGGATAGAACAATACCTACAACAAACACGAACCAGTTATAAAATCGTTTACAACTCAGATTTATCAAAAATACGTCTTTAAAAAATAAGTTCACGCAACTGTATGACCGTGATAGTATTAGGTGACTTGCTAATACAATCTGACTTCTTTACGTCAACAAGCACCGATTTCCTTTCCTTTTAATTCTCTGTCTTGTATTTACGTATCCTTATTTCCTGCTGTAAGTGTATAAGGTAATCCTATAAGTTTTGTAAGCCGCCTTCCTGAAAAGTACAAGTTAAGGTATCCGAATTAAACAGTAGCTTACAGTAAATAAAGCCACAAATCTTAAGGGTATGGGAAAACATAACGGTAAGCTATATTTTTCAAAAATTTGTGTTTTTGCGTGGGGAAACAATTGCGATCCTACACTGTACAACCCGATACTATAGCTTAAGCAATATAATTACAAATGGCACCATAGTGCAGTAATGAATATATGGTAAACCATGCATTCATTGTGTATTACACCAAATAAATAGTCACAAATGTTTTATCTTATGGTGTATTTGCTTAGTTTTCATTGAACTATTGAATGTAATATAAAAAATACCTTAATAGTAAACATCAGTGAAAAGCTAGTAAATAAATTTCAGAGCCACATTTTACCTTACTTTTACACGTACGTAACTCAGTTGTTAAAAATAGCGGGTTACCATTGTCTTTCCACATACAAATTATTTATCAATTACCTTGAAAACTGTAACCTGAGAGACCCTATGTAATATGGCATCTTTATGCTATAATAATGTCCAATTCAAAAAATCAAATTTGAGGGTTAATTTGTAAAGAAGACAGTTATTTCAAAGGTCAGACTATCACTACAATTTCCAAATTATGTTTAGTGAAAACCAGAGGAACCGCACATCACAGTCTCAATGTAAGAGCGCTGTCTGCCTCTGGCACAAAACAGCGTGGTGATTCCCGCCTTTCCTCGTCACATAACTAAGTTAAATTCTTCTTGATGCGAAAAGGTATTTTCATTCATAGTGCTAGAGATACGTGTATTTCTCTTTTTAAGTCGTAAAATTACAGGGTCGACTACGAAAGTCTCAAAGAGTTAGACCAGCAAAGAAAGAATGTTCGCCAACTCGAACGACTGCACGTGGAGGTACTGATGTTCCGGCATCGCTCTCCCCTATCTCGAGTGCTTAGAACTTGGACATGCAGTATAATACTAGCTAAACGGCATCCTTAACATGGGGTCCTCTATCTTAGAACTGAACTTGCCATTTAACAATCATAAAAACATTACTATTGTCATTATTAATTGTATCTTATTATAACGCATTACCATTAAAAAATCTGCAGCACAACACAGCAACTTTTATTTAGGCCTACGCATTACCTGACTATTCTAAAACAAGAAGCGCATTATTTAATGATTTTAAAACAGTAAACGACTAGTACAAAATATTGGATAGATTATATAATTATATATATATATATATATATATATATATATATATATATATATATATATATATATATATATATATATATATATATATATATATATATATATATATATATATCAGTTTACCGCAAAGTAATAAATTAAATCAGAGATCTACAATAGTAAATGTATATATACATACATATATTTGTGTACAAATATTTTTTTTTCTTGACAAGAAAGTAGAAAAATTGTAGTTCCAAATGGCATGTGATGCCCCATTTCAATATGTTTAAATGTTGAGGGTACATACCTTGTTGAACTGTTGGTCCGCACAGTTGTCGGCCTGGTGGACGTGTGTGACCGGGGCAGACAGCGTCCAGCCCTGCGACATGACCCTTGTCCCCGCCAGCACGAGGCTCAGGCATGGTCACAGCAATCTCTCTACAGATCGCACAGGCCAGCCACTATATTCATCACACATACATCGTCTACAAGTATCACGAAGGGAGTAGTCACCTCACTTACTCCATGTCCCCGGCAGCACGAGGCTCAGGCATGGTCACAGCAATCTCTCTACAGATCGCACAGGCCAGCCACTATAGTCTCCACACATACATCGTCTACAAGTATCACGAAGGGAGTAGTCACATCGCTTACTCCATGTCCCCGCCAGCACGAGGCTCAGGCATGGTCACAGCAATCTCTCTACAGAT
>PNEQ01054394.1:14521-41281 GCA_003012365.1 Medauroidea extradentata
CAGCCACTATAGTCACCACACATACATCGTCTACAAGTATCACGAAGGGAGTAGTCACCTCACTTACACCATGTCCCCGCCAGCACGTGGCCCAGGCATGGTCACAGCAATCTCTCTACAGATCGCACAGGCCAGCCACTATAGTCACCACACATACATCGTCTACAAGTATCACGAAGGGAGTAGTCACCTCACTTACACCATGTCCCCGCCAGCACGAGGCCCAGGCATGGTCACAGCAATCTCTCTACAGATCGCACAGGCCAGCCACTATAGTCACCACACATACATCGTCTACAAGTATCACGAAGGGAGTAGTCACCTCACTTACACCATGTCCCCGCCAGCACGAGGCCCAGGCATGGTCACAGCAATCTCTCTACACATCGCACAGGCCAGCCACTATAGTCACCACACATACATCGTCTACAAGTATCACGAGTAGTCACATCGCTTACACCATGTGTACCGGTGACGTAGAAGGCATGGTTACCTCGTTGGCATTGCCCACGTACAAACAGGCCTATAAGCAATTGAATTCCGTTACGAATCTGTAACCTTAAGAATTTCGCCAATACACAACACAAATGTCAAGTTAAAGCAAGAATTTTTTTTTCGTAACTGACCTAGTGTTAATAAATCATTAAATTCTTGTCACATAAGCATGTCACGTATATTTTCCAAAAATCTGGCCAGTTTTTTATACATTTTTAAAATTCGAAACTCCGTATAGTTACAAAACTAACAGTACATTTACGAATACTTTGTTTGCGCTCTTTAAGTTATAAAGTTTTCCATGTACACTTAGAACACTCCTGTATCATATTTCATTAAATCCCAGCACTGCATAATAACATCAACATGCAGAGTGTTACTGAACAACACTGACAAACTTCGGCAGGTGATTTCTTATTAAATATTAAGAAGAAATCATACAACGAATTTTTCGCCTAAACTTAATATTAAGGGATTAGTGAGAATTTGAACGTCAAAATGTGTAATCGTATTTCTCCAAAATATTGGAAACTAAATAGCACAAAGAAACTATTCTTTCAGCATTGATTAATGCTGTTGGAACCTTCAAACCAACACCAAAAACAACTTGATACCTTCCACTCTTATGAAAATAATAGGGGTGGCTACCCTACAATTGCATACAACTATTTTACCGTCAGGATTTTTGAACATTTGAAGATGATTTATTGAGAAATGAGACCTGTGTAGCAAAAAATGTCCTCTCGTTGTAATTGCCTAGGACATACCGTTTATGCTGAAAACACATATGAATATTCGCGCAGATATACAGAACCTAGAGCATCGGCAATCCTGCGAACATTCATGTGATGATGGACATTCACTGTAAACAAGTACAATACTGTTAAAGTCGCAGATCAGTTTGTATCGTAGAAGCGCTGGACGAAAATGGTAGGTCCCAGGCAGTTGAAACACGTGTAAATGGTATTGTGTTCGTCATGCTGATAATAAACCATGCACGAATAACTTCGTGATGTAATACTTGGAAAAGAAAAATAATAGTACAGTGTCGGTATCAATGTGTTTTCTCTAAAGCGTGCTATCTCCCAAAAATCAGGATTTTAAAAGTAATTGACTTGCATTAACGTTACTTTCCCCACACGATGCAGCAATACATCGGGTAAGTTACACCTTTGAAAATGTTGTAGGTCATGATAGTCAGTTAATTTGTAACATGAATGCGATTGGAAACATAAAAACAGTTCAGAGAGCTTAGTCTTGTCGAAATAAACAGTTTTCGCCAAACTCCTTCAAAATGTAGCATGCATGTGTAACAAACAGTGTGTGTCGAGCAGTGTAGGCTACTTGCAATACACATGCAGAAGTAGTTGTGCGGGTTGCGATCGTGAGTCAGATGCATTTAAAGTACAAAGTATTACGTGATAGCAACGCATACCACTGTACTGTGCACAAGTATTGAAATTAAACAAATAAAGATGGCACCGTGAATGATACACCTGCTGTTACCTCTCACACTATTTCCGATAGTATTGAGCACCGGCAATACATAACAATCTCTGCATGTACTAATTAATATACGGTTTGGAGTGAACCGGGCAGATTGAAACAGCCACAGGAGTGGGAAAAATATTTTAGAGAATGTCAAGTGAACTTGTTTGTCCCGTCTGGTGACACGATTCAGCGTGAAACGATTCCAAAATATCATGAAGTACAGCCAGCATGTGGGAATCGTGCTGAACGTTGTCGCTGGTCGGCAGGTTTTCTTGGGCACCTTCTGTTTCCCAAGCCCTTCTAATTACGTCGCTTCTCCATTGTAGGATCTCATGTTATGTAATTCTCTAGGGCAAACAAGTGCCTACGGGCACCCAGTTGTAAAGTCTGTACTTCAGGTTGTGGTGCCTTGATTTTCGGGTACTCATCATATTGTTACAAGTTGGGGCCATGTAAGTTTCGTGATGGAGGTCTATGATAAAAGAAAGAAAATAAATAAAGCTAACCTAATTTATTTACTACATTCTGTATAACAACACATCAATAATGATTAATAACAATTAAATAGACGTGAAACAGAACAAATAACTACTATTTACATACAGGTTATAAAATCTAAATAAAAAATGTATACAAGTTTTCTGTACATGGAAAGTCTTTCTAATCAATCACAATGGTGGACCCAATAAACGAGCATCGATGAATCTCTTGTGGCCCAGAAACACAGTCGTCCCACTACTTGCCGCAATCTCGCCAGACACCCTCGAACACTTGTCGCAACCCAATACTTCTCGCCACTCGTCACCGCTCGTTACTATTACTTTAACTCACACCAGGCACCTTCCAGCCAAAAACTCTCGTAACTCGGCCGCAGCTCTCTTTTATATTCTTACTGTAAAGTCTCGAATTCTCTCGGCAAGTATTTTATCTCAAACCTCCTGGAAAGGTGTCGCATCAGGATCAAGCACCACCCCGCAAAATATAATACGAACAGGCAAACTCTAGACCATGATACCTTCTTCCGTTACCCGATATTGGTGTGCAGGTGGCCACCGCCACACATGAGTGGCACTATGTGCGCCGAACCTCTTTGCTCTAGCCGGGGCTATATCATATTATGCTGCTCTCCGATTATCGGCAGTTGGTTTCTGTGGCGTCACTCAAGGTAATGCGAGCCGTACAGAGCACATGGTAGTCTCTTTGCTCTGCCGCCACTGTATCTTCTTTCCTCGCTCAGCCAGATAATCGCGGCGCCACGGGGTCTCTTAGCTCTGACGCCACTGTATCATACTTCTCTGCTCAGCCAGATAGTCGCGGCTCGCAACACAATGATATTTATTATCTTTTATGGAATACACCCATTAATTTTCTTCCTGAAGTTTACCTAAAGATGCAATGAATGAGTATAAAAAGGAAAAAATCTGTTTGTTTTATTCGTACAACTTCCACAAACGAATATTTACTTCATAATTTCCAATGTGTCAAAAATATCCTGACATTTTTAACACCGGTGCTTGGGCGATTACAAATATCGGAAACAGGCGCTTGGGCAGTTATAACATCGCACATTTTGAAATATCACTGCATGAGTTTAAAAAATATCTCTTCTCGAGCATATAGATAATGTGCTTTCATGCCAATGATCATATGCAGGTGCCCATGACCAAAATTATTTCAAACTAATCACTGTCTTCCCACATAATTGCTTAGGGATACCAAGTCAGGTGCATCACGAGTGAATTTTGGGAAATTGTGTTTTTTTTTTGCCCAAATTGTGACCCATATGGCAGGTTCAAAGTCATTATTAAAGGTCAAGGTCATCCAACATGGCGGCCAGGACCATGACGTCACAACATAGTGGGGCGCGTCTCACTCGGGCGTGGTACCTCTCTCCGAATCCTTGTTCCCAAAAAGGAACCCAACTATACTAACATCTATGTAATCTGCATGCTAGTATGCCCATGTGATGTCAAATTTTTTAACGTGGAGGTTATTTGAGGTAATTCCAGCCGTTATAAAATCTTACACTTGAAACGCCCGCGAAAACAGTTCGTTACAACATGTTTTCCTCCTTGTCATCAGCCAGCAGGCTAATTATTTACCATCACTGCAAAGTTGCTTCGTGCATAAACAGCGCTTGAGTATAGTTTACTTCGAGAGCGATTATGTACGACCAAGCTGCGTTCGCACTCACGAGCTCTGACGCAAGGTATATATGTCCCATATCAAGCCAGCTATTGAATGAAAGCAAACATTTTCGCACCAATATTTTAATGCATGTTTGGCACGAGAAGTAAAGTTTTAATACGGATAATCCTCGGAGGATAACCAAAGGCCCATTCCACAAATAAATAAACGCAATATGACATACAAGGAAAAGTGATGGAATGTGGCTACAAATAAACGATGTAGCCTTCCGAAATTGCAATGCTAGTAGCCTAGAATTAAATAACCTTCAAACTGAAGTTTTAACTCTTCAAAGTGCCGACCACACCAGGGAGCCGATTAAATATGAGCATCAAACTTCTATGCCTACGCAGTGCAGAACAAGGAAAATTTTTCTGCAACTGCATTAGCTAATGTGGTGTTTTTTTGTGCAAGGTGAAGGGGAAAATGTAGAATAAGTATTTAAATAACTCATAGGTGACATGTTTGTATGACTGAACTTGTGTAGACTATAGATGGAGAAGATAGTTACTATAAAAGATATAATAAAATATCAGTTAAAACAAATTACCATACATTAAATTAATAACTGCTCTGCAATACTAGAAAGTTAAAACATTCATATAAAATAATTATGTGCACACTGGAAAAACTTAGGTGTCAGTTCACAGTTGGTAAAGTGAAGAATGTTCACCCAAAGAACATTTACCTTAACCAGTCAGTTTAATTAATTTTTGTAGCTGTACACTTACTTGTGAACTAGTCTTCACACACAAAAACACAATCCATAACACTTTCAAACATACTGATTCAATAACTTTTTTTTTTACCAAGAACAATGGACATTTTGGGCCGTATGCAAAGACGAATCTAAGATTTGTTCGGGCAAGTTGTACCTTCTACAACTTCTACACCTAAAGGTGTGGTTGGGTGCAGTGGGAGTAGTGGGTGTAGATTGCCAGAGACCAAACGGGTAGGAAGTGCAGAAAGTCCGCTTGAACGCCTAGGTGTAGTTGAGTGTGAATTGTTTTGTTTATTTTCTGTGTTAGCGACATGGCAGTAAACGCAAATATTGCAAGATATTTGAATGCAGGCAAATGTAGACGTAGGTGATGAATTCGATGAAGAATCCTGTTACAGCGCCTATTTTAGCAAATCTGTTCAGTATTTTGTGTGAAATACAAATTTTAATAAAATTTAATTTTGGTCCTAAAACCATAATGTATAACCTTTATGCAGCTCATTTCATACATCACATAACATGTAGTTCTGCTGGAAATAGAATATCCATTCTTAAATTAATTGTATTAATTTTACGAGTTCCAATAATTATATTCGTAACACGTTGTAACATAACCCACAAAACGTTACTAAAAATAGCAATACAAATAGCAGTTTTACTTTACATACCTCCCAGATGACACTGAATACAATTTTTACTATAGCCGTGTTCGAAACCGCTAGAAGACTGCCATTTAGGTACCTAAATCGACCACGTGACCAATTTTAGGGCCTAAAAATTTGGGGATTTAGGGTTGAAATTTACTGAGGTAGAGTAGCACACTAAATCCCCAAATAGGTCCGTAAATTCGTCTGCTGTTGTTGATTCAAGCGTTATGGTCCCGTATTTCAACCAAAACTAATAATAACCATCTACGACAAGCATTATATAACAAACATCACGGTTGTATTTTTGTGTATAAACAATTATAATACATGTTTATACTAAAAAATAATTTTCCTACCTTGTAATATACCTAGTAAAAAATTGCTAGTAAAGTTTTTTTTAATTACATTTTTATTGAAAGGATAGAATAAGTGAAAGAAGTCGTTATTTTATAATGTCTGTGTGCGGTAAAGGTATAATTTATATACAACAGAATTTTTTTACAAAAACTAATCTGTTGAATATAGTTAGTCACCAAAATTTGTTATATCGTAGCAAATTAGTTAGTTTGTGGTAAATAAATGTGAGCAAATAACTAGATTCACCAATTAAACCAAACATTCGTCCCTCGGACGTATCAGTTTGTAAACGTAACGAGTTAAAATTTTACTCTACCCGGGCAAAGAAGTGACTTTTCGTAAAACAACATCGAAACTACATCAAACCTCTAGTTTCCGATTCTGCCACATGCAGCGCTAATCTTTGACGTTCGAAACCATACACCCTAAATTCCTAAACCCTAAATCCCCAAATAAGCCATTTCGAACACGCCTTATATAGCAGATGTTCTGATTCAAAACTGAAAAGCCAACTTCTTAAAAACAACACAGTTACTTGTAATACATTTCGAAAATAGCGCCGAATTCTGTTTTACAACTTCTACACCCAAACTACTCCACCTCGCAGAGGTGGTGTAGAAGTTGTAGCACCTGGGTATGGAAGTTGTGGTTACAACCGCCGCCTGAACGCTTTGGTTGTAACAACCAAAAAGTCATAGACTGCTATGGTTGCTTGTGAACCATGTACTTATGGGCCAATTTGTGGTATTCCAACTACAAGTATTATGGCATCAGTAGGGACTGGAAAATTTCGCGAATTCAATGACTGCAGGCTAGAATCCATTGTACTATGCAAACTCAAGCCCCGTCTATTTGTCAACTAGCTGCTACTCAGTGGAACAGCAGACAATGAACGAATAGACGGGGCTAGAGTCCTACAGGTCACTGAATTCGCGAAATGTTCCAGTCCCTAGGCATCACCATTACTGCTGTTGATGTGTGGCGCAATTTGTGGTACTTTTATAAAGTATTATTGCTTTACGTATTTGTGTATTGTCCACTTCATATGAAGTTGGCAGAAAATTGTGAATCTTTATTAGGTAAATGTGTTATATGATACTGCTGATTTGACTTAAATGTTTTGATATTTAGAGAACTAATTTTGATTGGGGCTGAAATTTCCAAAGCAAATTGTTAACAATTTAAGAGATTAATGAAATTAATTGCAGTAAAAACTTCAAGTGAAATGGCTGAAAAATAAAGGCTCTTCAGTAAATTCGGTGCATAACAAGGTAAGTATTTAGCAATTTGTACTTTAATTTCATGCTTATTCCCATGTCGATCTTCTATCTGTTTAAGCATTATAATTAATTAAATGCTTGCCAGCAGTTAGTAAACGGTAGACGAGCAACACATCAGTGGGCCATAAGCGGCATGATGCTGATCTACAAGTGGTTTGCCATTAGTTAGTCAATAGTTGTTATACCAGTGGCCCACCAGTGGCATTTTAGCGGCTTGCAATCTTAATGCCATCACTTAGATACTCAAAATCACAATTCATGTTATGTAGACTATATAAAAAAATTGTGTGTTATACAAATTTACAGAGTACAAACAATAAACATTTCCCAATTTTTATGGGAATTAGCAGAAAAATTTGCATGAAACCACTTGCAATATAAATAGCTAATAATCGTAAATTTATATATTTGTTGAATTATTTAGTTGGCCTACAATAAAATAGTGGAAATTAGAGATGGGGCAGCTTTAAACATTGAGGCTCAGAAGTCAATGAGGGTAAAACGAGAAGTAATGCCTGAATGAAAATACATAGGGAATGGCAGATCCTGGAGAAAAAAAACACTGATAATGCAGCATTGTCCGGCACAATTCTCAAATGAAAAAGTCTAGGGCAGACCCCATCAGGGATGGAACGTGGGTCGCCTTGATGGGAGATGTGCATCCTAATCACTGTGCTAATGCAATACAATGAAAGTACAGTAATCTAGATATTGTACAGTATTAAACATTAAAAATAACTGCTCGTGTTGTAAAGGTTCCTCTAGGCTATATACTATTCAAGGCAAGAATAGAATGACTGATCAAGATGTACAAGGTAATGAATTGTGAGGGTGGATGGGGGAAGATTGCTCTACAAGCAAACTGCGAGATTGTTTAAGGGGAGAATTACAAACAGTGAAAAGATTCTGAGGGTTTGGAGGAAAGTGGAGAGAAGTAAAAAGTCTATGCTTGTGAGGAAAGTGAGGGAGTGGAATGGTCTGCAGGAAGAACTGGTGACTGTGGAAGGGGTTAGGATGTTTAGAAATGGTGGGGAAGGTGTGAACATGAAGAGTAGCTACTAATTGTACAATGGTTTAAACTATTGTAATTAGAGGCAGAGTTTACTGATGAAAATTGGTTTTAGAGTGGTAATAAATAGTCTAAGGAAAAAATTATTTTGATAGGTTAGTTTAGGTACTGCAGTCTAACATAATGCTAGGATAGGAGGATATTAATAGGTTGTGGTCCTGGACAGTGGAGAACAGGATGAAGATTAATGTATGTAAAACCAAATTGGTGAGGTTTACTAGGAAGAGAGTGGTGAGTAGAGAGGCATACAGAAGGGTGGAAACCACAGAATATAAATATCTGTAGAAGTTGTGATACAGGTGTATCTAAGGCGGACAAAACAGGTGGACAGAGAGGTTAAGAAGAAAAGAAGGGCTTTAGGACTGCTCCGGAGGGTGTTGAAAGGGGTTAGTGGTGTGGTGAAGGGAAAGGCATATTGTATGATGGTTCGTCCAGTATTGGAATATGCTGCCGTGGAGTGGAATCCGTACATGAAGGTGCAGGAGCTGGAGAAGGTGTAGAAAAGGGCAGGGAGGTGGGTGATGAATAAATGGAAAAGGCAGTGTCAGGCTGGTGAGAAGGAAAGGAAATTTAGGCCTAGCGTGATGATGAAGAAATTGGGATGGAAACCGTTGAGGGACAGGAGTATAGGGGAAATGCTGGTCAGATTGTATAGGGGGATGAATGGGGAGGGGTGATGGGGAGGTTTGGCCTGCAAATTAACTAAGGGAGCTTTTAAGGGTAAAGGTACCAACAGTGAGATAATTCAGAAGGTGTGGTGGAGAAGGAGAGGGGTAGACAGTCGATGATGGTAAGGATGGTGAGGGAGTGGAACGCACTGCGAGAGGAGTTGGTGACTGTGAGATAGTTGGAAGGTTTAGGAAAGGACTGGAAGTTTGGAACTATGGGGAAGGGGAGGAATCTGCTCGCCACCAGGTGTTAGCCCAATTGCGAGTATAAAGTTATTATTTATATTATATTATGTCAGGTTACCTAATCCAATTTGAACTCTTACCTAACGAAATTTTAATTGTGTAAGACTATTTGTAACAACTATAGAAACATTTTTTAGTCTCTAAACAATACCTTTAAAATCAATCATTTACCCAGAACATGAGTGCATATACATTCTTCATATTTACCTATTTTGTGGTTTATTCTAAAAGCTTAAAAGGAAAACTTCCTGGTAACCCTTTCATCACAGTAAATATTGCAGTATAACTATAATAATATTTATACTCGTAATTTGGCTAATGCTCGGTGGCGAGCACAATCCTCCCCATCCCTACATTTCCCACCCTCCAGTTCCTTCCTAAACCTTCCAACTCCTCTAACCGTCACTAATTCCTCCCAAAGTGCATTCCACTCCCACACCGTTTTCACCAGCATCGACTGTCTACCCCTCTTCATTCTCCTTCCCACCACCCTCTGAATTTTCTCACAGTTGCCACCTTTACCCTCAAAATTTCGCTTAGTTAATTTGCAGACCAAATTTTCCCATCCCCCAAAAAAAATTCATCACCCTATACACCCTGACCAGCCTTTCCACCCTCCTCCTGTCCCTCAATGGTTTCCATCCCAATTACTTCATCACCGCGTTAGGCCTAAAGTTCCTATCCTCACCAGACTGACCTTGTATTTTCCATTTATTCATCACCCACCTCACTGCCCTTCTCTCCACCTTCTCCAAGTCTTGCAGTTCAACCTCCACATACAGATCCCACTTCGCTGTAGCATATTCCAATACTGGACGAACCATTGTACAATATGCCTTTCCCTTCACCTCACCACTAACCCCCTTCAACACCCTCCCGAGCAGTCCTAAAGCACTTTTTCTATTCTTAACCACTCTGTCCACATGCCTTGTCCACCTTAGATACGCCTGTATCGTAACTCCAAGATACTTATATTCTGTGGCTTCCTCTATCTCCTACCCATCCCATCTCTATAGCTCTCTACTCACCACTCTCTTCCTAGTAAACCTCACCAACTTGGTTTTACGTACATTAATCTTCATTCTGTCCTCCACAGTCCAGGACCACAATCTATTAATATCCTCCTGCAAGTTGATTTCACTGGTCACCTCTGTATATAGTACACAATCATCTGCAAATAGTCTTTACCTGCGATCCTGTGTCCCTTGTCATTCACCATTATAGTGAATAACAAAGGCCCCAACACACTTCCCTGCAGTACTCCTGGTGTAACCTCTTCATCTTCCGAAATTGCCTCTCTGACTTCGTCTCCTGAGAAAGTCCTCAATCCAGTCAACCAACCGCTTATCATTCAGCAATTTTTCACATTGCTCATCGACAATCCATGAGGAATCTTGTCAAGGTCTTCTCAAAGTCTATGAAGCAGGTATCCACCTGCTTCCCCTCATCAACTGCCCGAACCAGATCCTCCAACAAACCTGCCAAGTGAGTCTCACATGAATATCCCTTTCTAAATCCGTGTTGGTATTCTTGTATCAATTTGCTGTTGTTCACAACATTTACCACATATTGTATAATCAATCTCTCCATCACCTTCCCTGTATTCGATGTGAAACTCACTGGCCTGTAACTACCTGACTTCCCTCTATACTCACTCTGCTTATACACTGGGTTCACTATTGCCTCCTTCCATCCTTGCTGTAACCTACCCTCCTCCAGCGACATACCAAACAACACCTCCTGATATCTGACCAAATTCTTCCCTCCAAACTTGAGTGCGCCATTTCTAATATCATCTGGGCCCACTGCCTTATTGCTCCTCAATTTCCCATTTCTATATCACAACCTTTCACACAAAACATGTTATTTACCCCATTGACTCCTATAGATGATCTACTCGAGTTCTCCTTTGCCTCATACTGACATGTATTGTGCATGCAACAGTTCAGTCTTTTCCATGTCATCTGCAGTAGACCTTCCGTCTGCTCCTCTCGAAGTTGGGATACCCTCCCCTCCACCTCTCACCTATCTAAGATACCCAAGTAATTTTCCCCATTCATTGCCCTTCCCTTCCTCCATCATACTCTCTAAATACATATTCCTTGCCTGCTTGATCTTATTTTCCAACTCCCTTCCTAACTGTTTCATGGACTCCCTGGTCCCTTGTATTCCATTTCATCTCCATCCAGCACATAGCTGCATGTCTTTCCTTTTCAACTTTACAATCTCCTTCCCATAGTATGACAGATTTCCTCTCGCTCTGTAACATTTATGGGGGAGAAATTTCTCCAGCATGTAATGTACTATTCTTTTAAATCCTATCCATACGTCATCTACTCTGGTTTCTCCAACCCATCATTCAAAGTTTTCCCTTAGGAACTCTTCCAATTCCTTTCAGTTGCCACGTCCATACTGACAAACAACCCTCTCTTTGGATTGCCCTACCCAGATCTTACCCAGCTTAATTTTCACAACAGGGGTGTCATGATCACTAATTCCCTCCAGGACCATTACACTAACTAACACATTCCCTGGTCTGACCAATACAACATCCAGCACAGACCCTTCGCCATTCTCGCGCCTTCTTGTTGGAGTATCCACCACGTGAACAAATGCTCTATTAATTATTACCGAAGCCACTGTCTGTGTCAAGTGCTCATCCCCTCTGTTCCTCCCTTCCATTGAACACCTGGCATATTCAGATCACCTGCTACTACAACCCACTGCCTATCCCTCAACCTGTCTATTCTTTCCTTGACAACCTCAATAGACTGCCATCCTTGCCCTGGTGGCCTATACACTGCCAGTATTGTTATATTCCTGCCACGCCCACTTACTTTGACTTCCATAATCCCTTCCTCTTTAATACTCAATTCTACAAACCCTTTTAGTTCCTCCCTTACACACACCATTATTCCTCCACTTCGCCTGCCCCTGTCTCTTCTGAAGATGGTAAACTGATCTTGCCTACATTCATTACATTACCCCCTCACTCAGCCATGTTTCCACTGACACAACTACTTCTCCTCCATATCCTTCAACCCTACCCCAGAAACTTTCCAGTTTGCTGCAAACACTTCTACAATTTACAACTATTATTCTTATCCCATCATCATGACCTACCATTTCATCTAAGCTGCCCTCTACTTAACACTCAATCCCTTATCTGATACCACTGTCATCAATCAGTTTTTCATTAATCCTGTCACTCCCTTTTTGCTATTTAGCCCGTCGCTGCTCCATCTCTACCCTCCCCAAATAGCCAGCAGTTTCCTTACCTAACAACTCTCCTAGTATCCTCTTTCCCTGCTCTGTCAAGTACACTAGATCCCTTCCTACACATACCTGTCCAACCCACTTCCTGCTGTCCACAAATGTAGCCCCGAACTCCTTACACACCATATCGTACATCTGGCTAGCCTCAACTGCCTTGGCATTGCTAATCGCTTTTCTGCATAAAACCCCACTAACTACCGCTCGAGACCTTGGAAACTTTGCCTGTACCTCCCTTAGTAACCCTCTTAAATCCTTCTCCACCTCTTCCCTACTTTTTGGTACGCAAGATCATTGCCGCTACATGCACTGTCACCACCTTGACCATATCACTGCCCCTCATACTTCTCGTCCTCTCCTGAAGGTTCCTAATCTTGGATCCCCCACCCCTAATGCTGCTTTATATATACACCCTCTCCTAACTCCCTGCATATCAACTCCCTTAACAATAGAACTGCCTAAGAAGATATCATATTCCTGCATATTGAGCCTTTCCCTAGCTGTTTCCCTCTCCCATATCTGCCTACCTTTGCGTGCATATTTTTCCCTTAGGTCCTACACTAGCTCCCTCCTGCTTCTCCCCTGCTACATCTCCATTCTTCTCCCCATCATCTACCTTATGTGTATCCCTACCACTAACCTCTGCATACCTGGCCTTATTTCCCAACTACTGCCTTTTTTCCTACCACTGTCTCTAGCTCCTCTACCCTCTTTCGCAACTTATTTACCTCTAACTCAGCCTCCCTTCACCTTTGCCTTTCATTCTCACATTACCTCTGAGCTGTGCTATGAAACTCTGCTAGTTATCACTTTGTCCTCTTTAAATCCATCTCTAGTTGCTCTACTCTCTCTACCAATCTTCCCAATCCACCCAATCTATTCTCCCCTCTTATTTCCTTCTACACTCTCGATTCTCCCCATTACCTCTATCGCCTTCTTGTTCATTACCTCTTGTTCATTCCACTCTACCTCTTTCCTAGACCCACTCCCCCAAATCCTTCGACTATATTACTCCCAAGCAAATCCCTCAGTATGCTCAAAGCCCAATTACTCCTCATTTCACTAATTTCCTCACATATCTGTGTGCCTAATTCGACTCTACTCATCTCCTTATTACCACTATTCCCGGCCTCTGCATCAACCAATCCCCTGCTTCCATTCTCACACTTATCACACAACCATTCCATCCCTAGAAACCCCAGATCCTCCTCCTCCATTGCTAAGCAAGATACATGGAACCAGTCCTTACACCTGTCACACTGAACACCACTATCCCCATCTTTCCATACCTCCCTACAGCTTCCACGCTTACACTTCTGCCGCCCCATTATTTTTTCCTACTCCAATCAGGACACTTTCTACTCCCTGAACACTGTCAACAACAACCCACAAAGAAAACTACTACCCTTGCGATTCCCATTATAGTATGTATATAAGATAGCACTTCTAATTTCACTCGTTCCATGTATTTAATCAAATGTAATTATAGAATAAGAAACAGTTTAAAAACTGTAATTATAGACCAAGAACTAATTAAGACGTAAAAAATAATAACTTAGCTATCAACACAATGCAACGCACAACTAGGCTGCCATCTTTTATCCTAATGCAACTACAACAAACAGCTCACTCTGCACTAGCCCACAAACTCAAGCCCAATCTATTACATTAAAAATAACAGAAGACACTTTATAATTAACATTTAAAACCATACAGCCTTACGAACACTACATAACAATAAAAAACTTTGATAGAACACAGACAAACACAACCTCTCATCCAAACACGGCAGCCATATTTACTTCACAATTTTATTGTTTAATATAGTAACGCGATGTAAATTATATTTATTCTTCAACTGATATTTCTAATATATGTATGATTAGGCCTAACTAGGTATGGAAAAAATTATTCTGACCTACAAAAGCAAACCTTTAGTTTTTCCTCTACTCACTACTAACAGCAAATCTTGCCATAGCCACACAAACAGAATCTGGTAAAGTACACTATTTTATGCAAAAGATAATCACACATAAAACAACCAATTTCTAATTAAGTAACTAAATACGACTCAACTGAGCTCAAATCTTATTACGACCAATGTGTGTAAACAAACACGAGACCGAGCATTTATATTTGTACTGCCTACATAATAAATACATCTTACAGGCATTCATATTAGTTTGAAAATAAAGATGAAAGATTATAACTTTAAAACGGTCAATATATACAGCAAAATAATGTACGCACAATATTTTGTGGACAGAAATAAGTGATACTACCATTCACTCCAATATTAAAGTGTCCCCATGTGCGATTGCAGCGTACCTAGCGGCAGAATTTTACTCTGTGCCAAACTCTCCCATAAGAAAACACATTTTCTAACCTGTAGTAGAATTAACTGTAACCAAGTTACCGAGAGTGTTATGGGTCTTTGGCGCTGCAATCAGAGCGGTCGGACTCAAAATCCGCCCAATTTTTTCCAATGTTTACATTTTAGAGTAACTAACGATTGCTGGAGACATGCCTGAGGATTGTAAGTGAAGGAAGTATTCCTTAAATTTTACGCGAGCGGGGGTTGCAGTGAGGGGTTTGACGAAGAAATATCTGCGGTAAACTAAATGAGAACTGTCCTGCACAGTAGTGGAGGGAGGGGGACAGGTTGCCCGGTAACGCCTGCTCGTCAGGGAGGGCGAGCACTCGAAGAGCATGATTCGTGTTGCATTAGCTGATTTAACTCCCTCCAGCTCAACATCTCAAATATGCAGGGAACTCTTTAGGTGTTTCCCATGCCTCGATGCATACACAACAAGACACTCACCCGGGATATCGGGCACCTGGACGCCCTCGTAAACTAGACAAATGCCAGGAAAATTTGTGGGTTTTCAGGATCTCGTAACCTGAAGACTGTGAAGCGGCGAACCTATAAATAACACACACACTTAATGAGGTGGTTATTATTGATAAATCACAGTGTATCCATACAACACAATCACTATGGCGGTGGCTGTAGCGGGCCTGGACCTATGCCCATCCGGTGCACGAAGTTGCACACAATAACAGTCACGCAGGCTGGAAGTAAATTTTAAGTGACGTTAAGCCCTTGGGCGTTGCGGGTGTCAGGGGTGAAAGAGATAACTCTGGGCATGTAAACGAAATTAAGTGAGAATATTCCAGAGAAAAGAAAGATTTAGACTATTGATATGCTATGGGTTGTTGAACAAAGATTTCATGGTGCCAGGAGGGACACAGAGCCGACTTCCTTCTTATGCTGCTAACCGCCAACTGTCGAGCCCGTGAAGGTGTACCTGCCTCGTCCAGCTAGTTCTCGCCGTGTGCTCGTCAATACACAAAATCCCTTAAACAACACAAGATAAAAAGAGAAAATTTTTCAAATGTGAATTTTTGAAGATTAAAGTCCCAAATTGTCCTAGGGAATGTTTATATAATTATTTTTTAAAATTAAGTTTTCAGGCACCCAGATATTCACGTTATGTGAAGTTGCAGTAATATGTAATTGGTTATTGAATTTTTAGAAAGGAACAGAGAACACTTTAAAACACTTACCAAAATTATCACATTTAAATTTACTTCAAAATAATTTAGAGAATTTTATCCGGCACAGCTGGCCGCATTGCCAAGTCCAAGTTGCCGGTGTGAAACAGGGGTGTTTCTGCTAAGTTTTAGTTTAAACACAATGTATTCTGATTAAGAAATGTTTGAGTGAAAACAAGGTTACCCCTGGCCTTTAAACACATTCAGCAAATGTGGGTGCGACCCTTGTTACCGCACTTTGCCTGTAAGTAGCAGCATAGCACTCACCACGCAAACAGCTGTTTATGAGCATTAGCACGTATGGGGCACTTTTCCTACATTTGTTGGGGGTCCTTTAATACCGAAGCACATTTTGGCACTACCTGGCATCACGAGGGTGGCATCTATGCGCCGCCACCTCTTGGCGCCACGTGGTCGGATGTGTTCCCTTATGTGGTTCCATTACTGCCCACCTCGGCAATTTCCGGTTGGTTTGCGCGGAAGGCACGACGGGCTTCAGCAAAGGGGATGCGAAACGGTCCATGCCAAATTGATAAACAATATGTTTTAATAAATTGTTTATCTTTATAACGAAAATACTAAAAAATCTATTGAAATTTACTGATCACATAACATACACCTCGAACAAGCTAAGCAGAGCATGCGATACACTAAAGCCGAATATACACATCCATAGATCGTCCAGAACATACAAAACAGACAATACAGATGTTCATACGTATAAAGATTCGGTGTACACATGATTCAATACATTGTTTACTGTGTTATGTTTATAATATTGTTGTCAGAAATGTTTGTTTGCCTTTGTGACATTTTATGGAATATTTATACTTTTTGCACGAGATAGTTTTATGCTTGTATATATATATACTTGATAATTATATCAATTGTAACCTACTATGACTTAATTCTGTGGTAATTGTTGGAGTTTACTTGGCCAGGATTACGTGACGGCGAATGCTGTACATTTTAAACAGTTTCGCTGAGTTAGATGTTTATGGGCGCCAGCTAACCAGTTAACTCAGGTTAGCACAAGACTCTTAACGGTTGTTGTGATGTGAGTTCAAAGCGCTGCCCCATCCAGTGATGGCCTGTCGAGCGGTACGAAGGTATTTGGAGACTGCAACTTAGTGCGTGGAACTTAAAGTACCACGTGGTAACTGAATACCTTGAATACCATAAAATTCATGTGTTCAGCTCATGGCGATTGTCAAAATGAGTCTGAATAATCGAGGAAATTTACCAAAGTACATGAAACACACTGCTGCTGATGGATTAAGATTGTCGCCTTATGCTCCCTAGTGAAGCGGGGTAGTACTAGGGAAATTACAAAACACGCATAGTTCCGTTGTAAATAAGCGTAGGGTATATTGTACATGCAATCTGACGCAATGAAATTAATTTGCGCTTCACAAAGCAGGCATGGGTCTGTAGCCACTGGTTAGCTTACACAGAACAAAGTGCATGAGCACAATAAATTTAAGTAGTGAAGTTACGACATGGCGGGCGGAGTCTACCACGTGAATGGTGTCTCGGAGGCACAGCAAGAAAATAAAATGTTCCGGTGAATTAAAATTAAAACTATTGCACACTACCTGGCTTGAACAAAGAGCGTGATCCCCCCGAGAATGCGACACTGGCGACGGCACGACAGTTCCTTAGGCCCGCTGAAAGTAGACTTATGTTCAGGCCACATCCGGCCGGGAGGGTTGGCTAAAATTTCCCTGTGTGAGAGGTGAAATGGTCACAAAAGTTCACAATGGTTTTACATGTACAGGACCACATTTTAAAATAAGAGTCCTGCTGAAAAAGAACATTAGCACACTAACACTTAATAATTACATAAAAATCTTGAATAAAATTTAATAGTGAAAATTCGGAAAGTCAACTGTTATTCCTGGCAGTCTGTAAATTGCTCAGTACCTCCACTTATAGAATACGACTGATGAATTTCTGAATAATTAATGTATTTTAATTAACGTAGTGTTTGGTGCATTAGAATTATGTGCGGGAAACATAAATGTTTTAAGATTGGCGGTTCTGACTTAGGCCTGGCTTATAGAATGTTCTAGAACAGGAAACAACTGGTATTTCTCATGACACAAAATTACTATAATTAAATAAAAGCAAAAGTAGCTTTACACACGTATTTAATCCTAAAACGCAGGCGGGGTGAGACTCTGTTTCATCACTTACCCAGAGGTAAGGATGACATTGCACCAGGCTGCACTGGTGTTGGTGGTTGGTGCACTACTGGTAAGTGTTCTGCACCTACCTCATGGTGGAAACACGAAAACGTCTATAGGCTGTCGACGTCAGAGTAGTGCAAGTGAGAATTGGCAAGTGATTTCACTGACTTTAATTTATACTTGCGTGTCTTATCAAATAAACGTGATAGAGACGGGAATAAATATCTTCGATTAGTTTTTTTGTTTACAATAGTAAATAAATATTTTTAGAAAAGAAGACAACGAAAGAAATATTTTCCAGTGTGTCGGCAAACTGAAGAAGCCAACTCGCAAAAGTTTGTGATGTGTGCCGACTGCCGACGGCCATGGACAGCCCCTTTGTTATTGCCGGTCACGATATTCGTGGCGGAGACTGCTAAGCACATGTCATCGCCCACCGCGTGCCACGTGGTTTCTCAGTTCAAGCACAAACAGAGTGCAAAGTAGTTTTGGAAATCTAGGCTTAATTTTAAACCACATTAAAGCATACACTCTAGCGCAGTAAGTGTGATGTTAATTTTCATTAATGTGTGTAAGCAAACGACCAGAGCCGGGACAGCAGGGCATGAATAACTATGAACACTGCAACACTTAATATCAAGTCAAAATGTAATTAAATGCTAATATAATTTCCCTAGTGGAACTTACGCGCGAACGGAGATCTCTACTCTCCGTTCGCCATCGTATTGAGTTAGTCAGAGCGTTGCGGGCCTAGGGTGTACATGTGTGTCGCACCGCAGGAGATCTTCAGCCTTGTTCACAACCGGGCAGAGGACCATAGTAAGTAATTGTCTGGAACATTTTTCTTGCATTCTCGTCCCTCGTGATGTCCACCCACCTCGGCTGACTCGCGGCCTCGAGATTTTATTCACGTAAACAGTATTACGGCTTCGGCCTTGGTTGACCGCTTCGGTTACTGACCGACCATAAGGGTCAGTCCCGCATCCGCATAGTGTGCTTTATGTATCAGTGTGTTTCGTGGTTACATCCATCTCACGTACCTGTGTGATTGTTTTATTTCACTCACGTAAGTTACAGGCGCTTCGACGTTCTCCGGAGCATAATCCACTTTGAGTGTTTTTATAATAAGTGAGTACTTTGCTTGTGTGACGGGGTGTGGAATGAGCCCCTAAATAACCCTCCCTAATCTCTCTTATTGCATTTGCCAGTATCATACAATTTAGATTGCAAAGGTAAATTTTGTGAAATTTCACTTCTAATTAAAACATGCACAGGAAGATTGACCTATATATATTTTGATAACACTACGTGTAATATTAATAAATTTTAAAAGCTTTCGTGTACATATCTCGTGTTACACAGTGCTTTACGTGGCTGTAAACAAGTGAAAGATGTAAAATATTGCAGTAGTGCTGCTTTTAAAAATAAGTTAATTTCATTTTGAACAACTCTCTCACATTGGTCCCCCATCTAACATTAATATTAAAAAAGTTTCTCGTTGATCTTATTTTAAGGAAATCATTTGGTCAGAAAAAAATCAGTTCAGAGAGAAATTTTTCAGTCTTCCTCTTTTTCTTCGGTATTCAGACTATATTAAATTGTGTGTTTTCAGTAGGTACATATCTACAGTTGTGTTTGAAAATACAGCATATCCAAAGCCAAAGATGTTAGAAGTGTCCAGATGGAACATGTCGCCGGGAATAGTAACCAAACAAACGCTTGGTGTGGCTATGAACCATGTGCCAATTAATTTAAAAATTAAGGAAATATTAATTAGGATGTGTGTGAACAGGGCTACAATGTAGAGTTTTCAACCTAAAATATAAATTTAAGAGCATAATACATTCATTTACCTTAAGAATGCCAGTCTGATGTGACTTTTGAGGTTAAACCAGCATGGCGGCTGGCTAATTTGGTGGCTACCTCTCCCTCCACTTGGCTTCACGTCCTCTCACCCGTATACCATACCGACCTTGTGCTACCCCCGTGTTCAAAGCTGAATAACTTGACAATGTTAGAGTTTGTACGAAGATACTACCTAGCATGCCATAAATAATTTGCTAGGAACAGAATTACAAAATAAATTTATAATATATAGTTTTTAATGTATTTCAAATTGTTTTGTAGGAAATTATTTATGGTGCTTAGACATTAGACTACCACAGTTTCATTGTTGTATGTCAATAATTGTAGAGTTAAAAGCGATAGCCATTCTTATTTGGAACTAAAAGAACGGAACACATTTTCACAATTTGTACCCTTCCATGAAGATAATGTATTTTAATATGCCCTATGAAAATAAAATTTTCTTAAACAAAATTTTTTATAGATTTTAACATTTTGTAAAGCTGTTCATATTATATGGTATTAAATGTCGATAAGCCAGTTCATGACTGTGCTGATCTCCTCTAATCGTATAACTTAGACTGAAGGCATTTCAATATTTTAATTATTGTGCAACTACATTTCTTACTTTTTAAATCAAGTTACAACTGGAATAATAATCCCCATACAGTGCAAATACCTAAAGACTAATACTTTTCTTTAATGTGTTACAAATGACTGTTTAATATTTTAAAATGCACATCGCCTATCTCATACATGCCAAGAAGACAATTTAGAAATTTTTACCTTCAATGTAGATCTTTTTTTCTTTTGTACCTACCTTAGTGAGGACACTGACGTTTAATGTTAGATTCTGTTTTTGTTGCCACTTCAAGGTTCGTGTATGTAACATTTTCCGGGTGGATATTTTGTACCCTGGTAACGAAATTGGTTGAATACTTGCTTGTGTGTTGAGGAATTTCGGTAATGTACTGGGTAAATAAAATTGTTCCTGTTGATTGTGTAAATTAAATAAATTAATTTTGTAATTCTAAACTTAAAATTAATATATACATTTATTTATTTCCTGTCAATTTATTTGTATGTTTGAAGATGTATACATTGATTTTGTTTGTTTCTTGTTGGCAACATAAATAACCAGGTGTGGTCTTAGAAGTGTGGGAGTTGTAGGGACGCAAGGTATTTTAGTGAATGTTATGTGATACCGTATATGTTCACACTTCTAAAGCTATTTTAAAAAATTTCACTTCAACAAGTAACATAAAAGAGAATAATTTTAATTGAATAGCCATTTGTACCAGAAACCTAGTTCTTACATTGTGTGTGCATTGGTAATGTCTATAATTAAATAAGAGTTCAAAATATTCTGGAATCCCTGTTAAATACACACAAATACACTGTATGAATATGTAAGTTCCCTATGGGTAAATGGGCTATGATTTTTCAACATGACCAAGTCATTTTTCATTTTATACATGCTTAACTATCATGCTTTATAGTTTAAAGGTCATAATTATGTTAAATAAAACATGAAATATGCACTAACCAATAAAAGAGAGTGAAACTTACATTCTCTTATATTACACTTATGTAAAAAATTTATATATATTTATAAACTGCATGAGTTCAGTTACCCCCTTGATATGGGGTAACTGGACCATGTCGGTTTAAATTTAATTAAGCAAAATGTTATTGGAATTGGGGCAAATGGGCCTGAAGGGCTACATTTGAATTTAATTAAAAAAACACTAACATTAGTTTTAAATAAACGCCTTAGAAGTTTATGACAATGTAAGAGGGCTGTGTGGAGACACTAGGAATGTACAAAATCCACATGTCAGGTGTTGAAACAGATATATTAATAAAAAATCAAATTAATATGTATGAAGTCCTACATTAACTAGCACTTATCAAACCGAACATAGTAAAATTGTATAGGATGTGTGTGTCTCTCTGGGGTACGGTAACTGGGCCCATGGCGAGGCCCAGTTACCCCAAGCACCTGGCCCATTTACCCCAATTGCAAAAATCATCGGGCTAAATGGACCACTCCCTTTAGGCCTAGTACTAGTAGAAATAAAGAACTGATAACATTAGTTCATGTTTCTGTTATGCTTGAAATTTACGTTAAACTAGTAACTACATTAATAGTACTTTCCTTGTGTTTGTAGTATTTTATCGTAGCATAGAGTACATTATGTTGTTTTAAAAAAATTCCATACTAAAAATCACCAAATAATAATCAGCAGCCATTTAACAGTGAGATGTTAACTGTTGTTGTCTGACGAAGAAGTTGCATTCCAGCAGAGCTGCCAACTGCTAAAACTTAAATTTCCCTCATAGGTTTCTGGAAAAAAAACCCTGGCCTATTTAACCTACGGGTCCAGTTACACATAGTCACCTTATATACATGCTTACATATATAAATATGTATTTAATAGTGTATATGTTAGTGTACAAAAAATTAAGAATCTTAACACAATTTTCGGTAGCTCTTAAACGGCATGAAAGGTACGATGTTGAATGGACGACTGGAACACTCAACTATCAATACAATCTGAACCACTCATCAAAATTCGACGACATTATTTTGCCGAGTACATATTTTATCAGCGGGAGTTTTTTATATAGCACTACGAGTTCGTATGCTTAACTTTCAACTAAAAAATTAGAAACAGTTTTTAGAAAAATAAGGGCTTGAAATCACGTTGTCAACATAAATTAAGAACATCCATTTTTATAATTTTTAATATAATAATATCTAGGCTCATATAATAACCTTATTTCAAAAATACTCGCATTTTGATTTGAAAATAATTTTGCTATCCGAAAATCTGTCTGCTAGAGGTTTGCAGATGTTAATTTTTTTTCTAATGAAAACATGAGTATTTTTTTAGTTCGGTTACTATAGAGGCCTAGATATTATCGTACAAAAAATATAAAAAATGACAATTTTCCATTTTTGTAGGTTTTGTGGTTTCAAGCCCTAATTTTACTACAAACAGATTCTCATATTTTTTGTTCCAAAGTTAAGCATACTAATTATAATCAACATCCTTGCAGATGAGGCTTTCACCCGATGGCAATTCCACATCCCCCCACTCACTCTCCTTCCAGACCCCTCCTGAATCACCCCACTCTCTCAACCCTCACCAGCTCCTCCCTCAGCATTTACACTGGTGGTGGATAGGCCAGGGTAGATTCAGGAATACAAGTAATGTGTCTGACCCTGACAGTACCTGTTTTGGTGTGGGTCGACGACCAGATGACCTCCGAACCTGGCCCACATGCCCTTCAGTAGCCGATCTGGACTCTGGAATCAGTGCTGCATGTTGACCCAACATGCAGGTGGTTGACTGTTGCACACTGTGGAACATCGCGAAATACTTTGAACTGAATGTCCAGTTTATTCACGGAAACATCTTCAAGCGGGTGACCACATACAATGTCTAGATTTCGCCTGGTACGATGATGTAAACTGCTAAAAATGGCACAAGGCCAGCAATGAACATTACAATTGCGAAATGTACAATGGGGCATCCAAGTGACTTAACCCCGCGCATGTCAATAACAGAGGCCGAAACACGAGAAAAATGTTAAAAAAACTTTAAACTATTACACTCTAAAATGGTTAGGTCGAAAAGATTGAATGGCCTCAGGGAGGCGAGACTGCACGACACATGCGACTTACTTCCTTGGTGACCAAGCGAGACTACTCAACATGGCATTGGCGAGGGAAACAGCAGCGCGCATTCCCGCCAAACTTGGTGTAAAGCTTTTACATGTTATTATAAAACAAAATTACATACTAAAAATAATGAAAAAAAGTAGTAGAAACACATTAATAATATTTACACCTGTATCTGCAAGTCCAAAGTCTTTATAGGGTACTTTCAGAAACAGGTTTCGAAATGAAAGCTACAATTAAACTTCTGTAAAAAACATCAAAATAAATTATGTAGTATTTAAAATGTAAATGCTAGAGCAAAATCACTAGCAAATTACAAAATAATGAAATTCACAAAAAGGACAATTAAAACTTTTTCTTGGCGGGCTTTCCACAGTGTCCTACTGCCCTAGTCATTTACATTGTATCGTCATGGAAAAATATATATAAAGTTCTGTAACGCAGGTAACGAAAATGTTTAGTGTAAAATCGCTGCATATGTGTCTGTCATTAATTTTGCACAAGTCACCCAGGATTCAAACCCGATGCCGTCACTTGATGTCTGTATTACATCGTGGCGCATATAGGGGTGTGCGATATGTCGACATGTCGAAGTCGACATCGACATGTAACACATGTCGATGTTTCGATATTTAACTGATAATATTTTCGATATGTCGATGTCGATACGTGTCGAAGTCGACATGTGTCGAGGGTCGACATGTATCAAGGTCGACACATGTGTCGACGGTCGACGTGTGTCGAGGGTCGACATATGTGTCGAGGGTCGACATATGTGTCGAGGGTCGACATGTGTCGAGGGTCGACATATGTGTCGAGGGTCGACATGTATCGAGGTCGACGCACGTGCCGAGGCCGACGTATATGTCGTGGGGTATTGGCTTTCTGTACATATGCGTGTGACAGGATAGGGCTCGCTACGTCTTCACATTACTTTATTTACCTCTGTTCGCTTTCAGCACACGCGTGGGCTGGGGCCTGGGAACTGACGCCAAGAAGGTATCCCACACATTTTTTCTAATCGAAGTAAGGCGGGTCCAGTCAACGTGTTCGCGGTCTCTTGCTTTAGTTTCATCTTTGTCCTCGCATCGTGTCGCGTGTAATGAGCTACGTTCGGTTTAATTCAGCGTTGTACCACTAACTTATACCATAATTTTTATTGAAAGTTACAACTATTTTCCGTGACGTTCATATCGTCATGACGGACGAAAGTCATGAGACGAACATTGTTTGTGTTGATGTAAATGATTGTGAGACCATACACGAGTCTACCACTACCGGCGGGAGTCCGTATTAGAACTTTATCATAATATTTAAAAGATCAAAAGGCCAAGTGTATATAGTGTGGACACGTTGTCAACCACATTAAGGGCACCCACCACCCACGTATTAGAAGCTGAAAAACTACGGAGCTGTAAGGTTGACCTTGAAGTGCGCATCAAATTCCGCGACGCCATTCCGAGCAACTAAGTTCAGTGCAGGTCGCAATCTGAGTTTCACATACATGCGGTTAGTACATTTTGAAATACGGACGTCTGAAAAGCGCGTTTTTACCCATGTCGGAGGGCATAGAAACAGTGTTTTTAATAAGCATGGTGTCTTAATAATGAGGTTCCGACCTTGTCTGATGTTTGTTGTTTTTTCGTATGATAGTACAATGGGCACATGTGGAATACTTCGTAGAAAAATCCTGTTTATTGACACACTGCAATGCATTTGAAGCGTGAGATAGGCGGCCGCCTTAAGAGGAATACCGCCAGCATGAGATCGCATCTCAAATCGAAACATCCGCTTAGTTTATTTCAAATTTCATGTAATCGTAGAAACGAGGACACAGATTTCACCATTTCACAAGAACCTGGTCCATCTATTAGGTATTTCAAATGAACTGAAAATATGTTATTAAAAATAGTTTTTTTATTTAGCTTTTCTGACAGATTATTTATATTATAAGAATAAACATGAAACTACGTATTTTTTTTTTTTAATTCATGCTGTAAGCAAGCTAAAATAGTTAATTTTGTTAGTGTTTCAAGCGAAAGGGAACGAAAACCTGCGAGCTAATTGCTAATTTTAAGGCTGCTAACTGTGCACATGTAATGTTTCATTTTTAGCTTATAAAATGTAATGTGAAGTGGAAGTGAAAATTTGAGACTCCCTTTCTTTCAGTTTGAGTAAATTTTATAACTGTACTTTAATACCAGCATTTTTGTTTTTGCCTTCTCTTAGACCTGTAACAGTAAATTAATAAATTGCATAAGATTTATGACTGCTTGTAAAATTTAAATCAAGCAGTTCTCACTATACACTTAAAATAGGTTTGCAAGTACAAATGAAATTTACCCTCATAAATTTGGTGTAGCAGTAAAATACCTACTGGTCATGGGTAATGTTAATATTTGATGTTCATACTAACTGCACGGTCACGGTTTTCCCCGCTACTATTTTTTCTTAAAATAGACAACTTCATTTTATTCTTAAAATAGAAAAATAAGCAGGACACATTACCTAATACGTAACTGTGTATCATATTATGATAATCACTGTCGTGGCGTTGTCTGCAATTATTTTATTTCTAGTGTTTATGTAAACCAAACGTTATAGTGGGGAGCTGTGTTTAACTTGTGCGTACCCTACTTCGCACACTTTTTAAAAATTAAATACATTAAAAACAAAAAAGAAAATAAGACACAGTCCTTAATGCAGTAAAAGCCATCCAAAGCGGAACTCGGCAATATCCAGATGTATTTTATTTTTCTCTCGTTTGGGCAGCTTTCCTTTTTATACAGGTGTGTAACAGGCAAGAAAAAAAATTTTTTTATGTTTTCAAAAATTTACACATAAATATTAACGCTATAAAAATGACATGTAAATTACATACACTGTTTACACAGTAAAAGACTCATTGTGGCACCAGTATTTACTCAATAAATGAAATCACATCAATATTTCCTTGAGGGTAACAAACACTGGACATAGTAAATCACACAAAAATTATTTACATGTAACAGTTTACACTGTAAAAATATGTTTTACATAAGCCAAAAAT